>CASCJZ010000176.1:0-181000 GCA_949152475.1 Terebella lapidaria
GTTTAGGGTTCAGGTCATGTTGTTGTCAACGCTGTAATGCTAACTTTTTGGCGGCTGATGCCAACACATGGGAAAATAATTTTTCTGTGAAATACTGACCATATTACCTCAGATCGGGGATTCGATGCAGTGTAAGAGATACCAATGGACAAGCCTGTACTGTTTAGTTATCCATAGGAGACTGATTTGTTCAGAAATAGGCCCTCTCACACAGATGTGGTCCACAAATATGTAGTGTCCAAATATTGATCACAATATTTTCACAACTTATGGCCCACGTACAGCAACATTGTATCAACTGAAGGTTTGAAATACTTCAAACTTCAATTGTGAGCAATATAAAGGTCCAACGTCATCTAAATATTGCTCGAATAATTTATTAGTGAATCGCT
Organism: Terebella lapidaria; assembly: GCA_949152475.1. Taxonomy (NCBI): domain Eukaryota; kingdom Metazoa; phylum Annelida; class Polychaeta; order Terebellida; family Terebellidae; genus Terebella; species Terebella lapidaria. The sequence goes on from CASCJZ010000176.1 coordinate 393, forward strand.
TGTGGCATATCCTACACTAAGGACATGGTGAAAGCTCTAAAGCTGCCTGGTTGAAGATAACAGCTTAGATTTGCTTGTAGTAGTGGGTAGTCTTTAGATGGAATACCTAAAACGGGTTCATGGAAACTTCACATAAAACGCTTCAGAAAATGGCTATTGTTCATCAAAAGAACCACAAAACATTCTCAATAACGGTTTATACTTCCTGAAGAAGGTCTATGTAACTTTGACCAGGCAGCGTTAGAGCGTAGACCATGTCCTCAGAGCGTTGACAAGCCACAAGCATTACAATTAAAAATTATTAGAGCCCTCTTTAGATGACGCTGTGCCTTTATATTGCTCACAATTGAAGTTTAGAACATTTGAAACCTCCAGTTCATACAGTGTTGTTGTATGTGGGCCGTAAGTATCGAATACATTGTGATCAATCTTTGGACACTACATATTTGTGGGCCACATCCGTGGGCGAGGGTCTATTTCCTAACGAATCAGACTCCAATGGATAATTGAACAGCACAGGATTGTACATTGGTGTCTCGCACACTGCATTGAAAACTGGTTCTAAAGTAATATGGTCAGTATTTTACAGAGAAAATATTTTACTCACCATGTGTCGTAATCAGTTCAGAAAAGGTTAGCCTTACAGCGTTGACAACAACATCACCTGACCCCTAAACAAAAGAACTAGGTCGGTCAACGCTCTATGCCATTAAATTTTTGCAGGGTGTAGAGTGGTCACCTTTTATTACGATATCGCGCGGATGCAGAATATATTGCACGTATTTCATCCTAGGGCACGTAGAGCCATAGTGAACTGTGTGACGGCCTGAGTTTGTTATGAGAAAATGTCGTTTCGGTTCTCTGCAGAGTGGCTTTACGTCATTTTTCCTGGTTGGAAAGCTGTTGACAATCCCGACACCGTTGTGTTAGGGATGTCACTGGATGACTGTTTGTCTTTTTCTAACGAAGAACCTGATTGCCTGAGCGTGGATTACGGGGCAAGCTTGCAGTCGTGTTCGATGCACTGGATCAGTGGCGCCTCATCTGATGAGGTGGACAATAATGTAGAGTTCTTCCATGCGAGGAGGCGCTTTGAACTAGGTCCGTCCCATCAGTGGGTCTTGGTCGAAATAACGTTTCCAGTCGAATGTTGAAAAAAGTAGATTGATTCATGTTGATTGATGATTATTATGTATATTCAGAGAATACGTGTTAGTATCAAATTGTTGTTCCACACACAAAATCAGACGTCTGTGGTGGAGTAGCTAGCCCGATGTCCTGCAACCTGGTAGAAGACCCTCCTTGTGACGATCAAGTCTGTGGGGTAGGTAACGTCACTCAGCACTGGGAATGCCCAACATCTGTGTTCACGGGTGTTATTCTAGATGAATCCACTGATGTGGAGCCGTTGGATCTCGAGAGGTCGTGCTGCATCACACCCTGTCCTTGTAAGCATCGAGTCACTCCTGTATAATACTGGAGGGGCTTTCAGTACTAAACATCTAATATATATGATTATATACGTCGAGAAATATGTTCACAATGTGCATAATACGTTTCAAAGTCACATGTGCTGTAATAATCCTCATTATTTGGGGATGTCGAGTAATTCTAGATAATGTGTCAGAAACAGAAGCATTGGTTTATAATATTGAAGATGGTGGACCCTGTAATCCGCCTTCTGCTGATGCCTGTTCATCGAGCTGGACATCAGAATCTGAGTGCTGGGATAATGGGTGCTGCTGGGATGGATCAACGTGCTTGTCAAATAGTAAGGGCCCGCCACTTTCTTGGATATAATAATCGTAAATGTTAAATATATTTTTAGTAGGATGCTTAGTGGATAATTGAACAAAGTTCAACGAATTTGTGAGTTTGCGATCGACTGGAAAGCGTCTAGTTATCATGTATACGTGGTGTTTGTTTGTGTCACATGTACATTTTCACATGATTCAATGAAAAAAGAGCTATATTAATACAAATGATTCATTGAATGAGGAATCCAATCATAATGAAGATATTGTGCACTTTTTATAAACAACCAAAGATCCATGTCAAAATCGACACTGGTATGATCAGAGGATTAAAATATTTGAAATAAAATTGTCACACTGTGTGTCCAGTTAAATTTGTATACAGCTCAACAACCAATCAAAACAAAATGAAAATCCTGAGAAACAGTTGTATCTCTATCAAGTTATGACATTCTCAGACCTGGAGGCTGTTGGAAACAACGGCTACAGGAAAGGAAATGTACATAATTTTATTTGTTTGATCTATTTTTGTCTTGTAGATCCCATTCCTTCTCCGTGAGTAATCATTTGTCATGGTTGTTGTCATTCATATCCTTTTTATTTTTCTTCTGCCTATTACTATTATTATCATTATTTTTTATTATCATTATAACGTTTGTACTATGGCATCTTAAGGCTTTGTCATGAGGTGTACCCGACATGTGGAGCATCACCCTGATCAACTCCTTCACCGACCATCACACCTGGCTCCTTTACCACGACGATCTCAGATATCGAACAACGGACATGGAACAAACGGACCAACGCCCAAACAAGACGACTTGATGATGACGATCACTGCTCTGCTATAAAGGATTTGGAACTTCTAACAGAACACCCTAAGATGACGACATTCGACATTCCAATGGACTTAGACTTTCAAAACTTTGAATGTTGGATTTCATATATAATTATATATCCCGCTGACCCCGACCAATTTCTCTGCTTTTGTCAGTAAACAACTATCTCGAAAGCTGGCCATAAACGCTTTGAATGCTGCCTATTGTGTAACTTTAAGTTAGAGTAATTTAGCTGCACGTAATCAACATTGCCCATCAGTGGCGATTCATGCTCGCTTCTTGCTTGTAACTGCATCTGGTGACGATAAATCCTCCATGCAAAACATTCTTGATAGTCAGTTATCAACATACCATTGCCCGGCCCTTGGTACATGTATCTACCAACATCGTGCTAGTTCTTGTGATGTTTATATTCAACACATCCAGTTTTCACTTACATAATGCAAAATGAAATCGTGACAATGAACTTCAAATTTAGGAGGGCGTGGACATCCAGGACATTTACCGAGGAAGCCAGGAGACTCAATTCTGATACTTCTTCACGAAGTAAACATCGATCTGTAGAACTACAAGACTATATTAAGATCTACCTTCATTTTGTTTTACATACATACCATAACGATGTTTACCCATAACAATAAGGAAAAAATCAGCCTGAAGGCTAGAAAAGGTTACCGGAAAATATATGTTTTATATTTTAGATATTAGCCGTTTTTCTCATAACCTTGAAAATAAGGTCACTGGTCAAATTGGAGGTCACAAAGATATTCAGCATACATCATTTCCTATATGTAAACAATCTATTCCCTATGTGTAAAGTAGATAATAAGCGTGATATTTTTGCCATTTTGGTGTGTATCATTTCCTGTACGTCCACCGTTTATTCCCAAGCTATAAAATCGATAAGAAGTGAGATATTAAGCATCTTTTTTGTGACTTTGAAAATGAGGTCTAAGGTCAAATTCAAGGTCAGAAGAAGCATATGTCATTTCCTATATGCCCACAATTGATTCGTCGTAATCACTAATCTCAAGATTATGTGAGATATTAGCAATAATGTGTCTCATTATAAAGCATATGAGAACTTAACATGGGAAAGTCCCATTTGGGCCGAGTTTAGGCCGAAATGGCCCACTCCGAACTGTTCAAGTGCACAGGGGTACATATGAGGAATCTCATGTATCAATTAGAAAAAAAGCTACTGAAAAGAGTTTGAGAAATCGACCGTCAAAGTTTTTCGTCAAACAATGCCGTCATTTTGGAAAAAAAATCGAAAATAAAAAAAACTCAAGAATACCTCCCTCTCAGAATATTTTTAGGTACTTTTGTTCAAAATTTCAGAAAGATGCAACTTTAAACTTTAAAAAATGAAGATGGACGACGGATTCAACGCCACGGCAATGGGTTATCGGATCAAAGGTCCGGTAAGAACTTGACATTTGGGAGAGGGTGGACATAATGCACGTCAAAGACATCTACCACAAAGGCCAGGATACTCAATTCCGATGCTCATTCACAAAGTAAACAGCGATCAGTAGAACTATAAGACTATAGCAAGATCTACCTTCACTTTGCTGTACATACGTACAGTCTTGTTCATTCTATACATCACCAATCTAACCCTCCTATTCGATCCTGTGGATCATTCTGGATAGAAAATTCACGACTAGGCACGATCGTCTATCTCATGACCGTGCTCCTTTTCCTGCCAAAACCGCCGCTCTCCTTTTTCTGCCAAAACCCTTTTCCATCCACCTCCATTTTTGCTTGGAGGGCGAGGGAGGGCTATCGCCAGAGCTCAAAGGCTGAGAGTGATGCATTGAGGCTGGCAGGCTCTTCAGAAGCGTTGCCAGACAGTCCACCACCCATGGTCCACCACCCAGACAGACTTTGCCCCAACCACACAGGCCGCATCCTGTGGTTAGGACATGGTTAACTTGGCTGTGTAAGGTTTCTTCGCACAGTCATTAGGTTCCCTTCAGGGTCTCTTGGTTCCAGGACTCTCTGCTCTGTTGGGGCAGGGAGTTCCGGCTGGTTCTTCGACCGCTGTTTCGTCAAGGGAGCTTGCTCCACCTTCTGGCAGTAGGCGAAGACTTTTTCTAAGAAGTTTCCTCGTCTTGCCAAGACGAAGGTGGTTGAGAATCGTATGGTCACCTTCCCCGCACCCTCGGGACAGGGGGAGTGTCTGTCCCTGTTCTTCTTGCTTCTTCGAGAGCTTTGGAGGCTGATCGGTCGTCTCTTTTTGACGGCGATCAGGGCTTCTCGGCCGGACCTTGGTCAGCTGATGGCTATGCTACCGGCATAGACCAAGGAGCTTTGCTCGATGTGTCATTTGAGTCCTCAGGTTCGAGGGGGCAGATAATCCCAGATTTCATGAGCAGGCTACATTCGATCATCAGTCGCAGCTCTCTGATCTGTGGTCGATCATTCGGGTGGTGTTGGGGTCGTTCCCCAGCACGGCAAAAGTACTGTATTCTCTGGTGTTAGTCGTGTGACTGGCAAGACCAGGGACCAGACAACCTCATGTCCCTATCAGGACGGACCCTCTGGGTCATCTGCGAGAAACTCAATCGGGTCTTCCAACGATCCGGGGGGGGGGGGAGAGGGGGTATGGTGGTGACCATCGGGACCATTCCTCATCGGAGGACGAGGCTAATGATCGTGGCAAAGGTTCTAACTTTCGCTGGGCTCTGGAGTCGATAGCAAGGCATATGGACTTGCCAATTGAGGCCTCAGAGTCCTCTAAGGGAACCAAACGTTTTGCATCGGTGCCAGTTTGTCGACTGGTCCAGCTACCTGTGGCTCACATGTTTTCGAAGGTTATGGCCAAAATCAACACAGAGATTACGGCGAAAAAGGACATGGCTTGTTCGGAATTGGTGTTCCCTACTCGTTGTGTTCAACCGGAGTCAATTGACACATACATAGCATTGCAGGCACCTGGTGCCAGTCAGACGTCCGTCCCGGTTGACAACACCCACCTCCACCTGCTTTCCCGGAAGCAGGGTGTAATCTGGTCGGCATATGTGAAGAAGGCTCGCCTTGCTCACTGGCAGACGATGGTACATCAAGTAATGTCACTCCTTGTGATGAATCGGAGCTGCACTGGAGGCCTTTGTTCACCGGTCATGTTCACCACACTATTCCGCGCATAATGTTATGACAGGGTTTTCTTCAAAACAGCTATTCTTATTCGCTTAGATATAACCATGTATATGTATACATGTAGTATTCAATACATAGACCACAAACGGCTGTTTGCACAATTTACTCACTAGGGACGCCACCCATCCGTCAGCATTGACCTTATGCTAGAAAATATATAGTATCGTTCATAATGCAATTTAAAAATTGCAATTTAAAAATTAGCCATGTTCATGGCTAAATTCTTTGGGTTATTCTCCAGCGTTGTTTCGGAAACAGGCACTTGCACGTATTCGTTGTATAGTCCACCAACATTGATAAGAGCTCTACATACCTCAGCAGTCGTATGTGTTTCCGAATGACAGAATGTAAGATTCATTTTAAAATATTACGACTATCACTCCTAAGAATACGTACATCCTGGTATATAGCGTGAATATTGTGAACAATTCATGTGTGCAAATCTCCATTGGTTATAGTATAACTTACAATTTAGCATTATCACTCCATATGATTTTGATAAAGTACTCATAGACAGCCGAATAAGAATCAAAGCAAAATATTTTTGTTGAGAAATATACCGAAAATGGTGACAATGATTAAGTCAATGGAATTCGAACCGCTTACAAAACTGCATATTAATTATCTTGTTTGTCAGATAACTCGACAATACTTTGTATACTAGTTTATTCAAACGACTGAACATTTAACACAATTTCAGATGTCACAAAAAATTATTGGCCTCAGTTCGGCTGGCCCAAGTATCTTACTCAATACGTGATTATTAAACTCTATCACATCAGATTTTGTCCATGTAATAAGATACTTCTGGATCCAACAGTCCTTGTTCACGTCACTGCTTGAACAACGATTCCTCCTGCAATGGTCGAGTTTCATTTAAAGGGCATCATACCCTATCTGGGCCGAACATTTCACATTAAAGAGTGTAATATTCATAGATCCACATCTACTAGGTGTCTACATTGTGCAATTGCTCCATGTTGGCATTAGATTTCTGCGACTGCAATATCGTATTTCACAAATATTTAGCGATGTACCAGTGGTTGTACTGCAAGAACTCGCTTTCTGATCCATGTTCAATATCCTTAAACTGTGTGATAACACATTTCCCATCATCCACCGCGAACATTACACAGTTGTTTGTTTCTAAGCAACGAGATCCGCACCCTGTGACTGACTCAGTCTCAATGACGTAACGTATGGTGGGAAAACAAGCAAACGTAGAGGGCATTTCTAGAATCTGGTAGATCCGGTTACCTCGTTGGTTCTGTGGTTCTGAAAAAGACATTTCACTATTATCTGTGTCATCGATCGAGGTATTTTAAGATCCACACCGAGTGCAATATGCAATAACAGCAATTGGAAGCGATTCAAATTAATTATTAGCTATTTATATATTGCGTATTGAGATGTTTATACTCTATTGTTTATCATTATTTTATTGTGAATTATATTTCAGAATTATATCACAAGTTGACATATTCAGTCAAAGTTAATCCTTCACCAAATAATGGTTATTTTATAACATTAGTAATTACCTCTACTGAGAAGGTCGTTGCCATCTATGGTATGCCACGCGACCCCAACCATATGAGAAGGACTATCACAGATGGGTGCTGATATCAAGGACACATTCCCACTCATTTGTGCCTGCCTGGTCCAGAACATAGCCTCGTCGCACTGGAAGCCATTGCCCGTCACCATCAGCGAGAGGCGGTTGCTAGGACGACGCGAGTTGTCCAACGTGCAAAGGTTAGGTAGAACATCCAGTGGGTTATGTGATAGGAAAAGCATACGCAATTTCGGGCACTGGTCGATGTCTTCGATGGATATGTTCTCCACCCCATTCAGGTTGGTTAACAATTGATCCAGGTTCTCCCCTATCAGTTTCAGTTTCGGTATTCGACCAAAGCGGTTGGCGGAGATGTCCAATGTTATTAGACTCTGGCTTGGTCCAGGAACATCTGGAAACGTAACCAATTCGTTGTTGGAGATGTACAATTTCTCAAGGGTGGTCAAGACATCCAAGTAGTGCGGATCAATATATTTGATTAGGTTTTGATCTAGGCGGAGTTCCCTCAGTGTCGAAGAAATATTGACAAGATTAGGAAACTCTTGCAAGTAATTCATCTTGACGTTCAACTTGCGAAGGTTTGGGTACGGTTCCAAGTAGTCAATATCCGTTAGAAGATTATTATAAACCTCTAGATTCGTGACATCATTGGGCACATCATGTGGGAAAGACCTCAGCATTCGACTGTATCTCGCCACTTGACCAGATTTGCTAATTGTGACCAACGACATGACAATTATGATGAACATGTTCGAATGCCGTGGGCTATACGCCCTCACTTCACAGAAAATGTATGTCTAATTAATATACACCTTGCTGCAGCGATGCTGTGTCACTCTCTAAATTGTTCTGATTCCCGAGCTGTTCTTCACGCTCAAGCGTGGTGTATCTGCGCGCATACGAGTCTATGGTCCACTTCTGGTCCATTTAACACAAAGTCACGGAATATATATATATAATTTTCGTCGATATAGATCTATTGTGACACCTTCAACCAGGCCATGTATGTGTGGCGTGTTATCTTTGCACAATTGACCCTCTTGGTGGCAATTTGTTTCCATGGGCAGAAGACATTGAGCCTTCCAGATGACGAATGACTGCGTTCGATAAACACTTAGATCTAATGCGTCTGATGCACGGCTGTGGATTCGAGGCATTCAGCCTCTCCATTAATAGGGATGCTTTATTGTTGGTAAACTATAATGGTGAGGTCTTTCTTTTCATGGACCTTCATGGGAGCAGGATGCAAGAACCTTCAACAGAATGAGAGATGAATGGTGGGGTTAATCCGGTGTGGTCTTCAAAAGAGTCATTAGCTAACTGTTGATAAGAACGTCCTGGACGTCAGCGTCAAGCATCCGACTATTTAAGTTGACATGACAAACGATAAAACTCGTTTATTGAAATTTACCTCAATTGCAGGCACTAAAATCGAGGACATGCCAATTGACTGCAAATACCTAGTAGATAATGGCAAAGGACGTCATAGTGGAACTTGTTTGTCGCTGTTGTTTATTGATTACATATTAAGCTCAGTCGTGAAATGGGAATAATGTCAACTAACCTATTAACACTAACACCTTTTGGAATAGAAATGGAGCCGAATCAAAGAGTTATATTAAAAACACACTAGTGTTGAGTTTTTCTACAAGTGTCGGCGTTATTGTAAATCCATACTATAAACACTCTGAATGATTTGAGTAAGCATTGTGACTCTTGTGATACTAGAGTCATACCACAGTAACTTGGAGTTCCGACCTGTTCTGCTTTCCAACCTCTAGAGGTTAGTGTTCCAAAATATGTGAAAACTGGTTGTATTGGTGTTAGGTTGATACTCATATTCAAGAAGATCCTTGGGAACACCCATTTTATTCCAGTGTATTTTAATACTCTCGAATCTTAAAAAGTGGTTGAATCTTAGCAATTTGCGCGTAGATCAAGTTACCCATTAGTTTAACACGATTGTTACTATCCATTCTTAAGTTAACACTAATACGTAGTTCTGACTTCACCTACCTTCGTCATCATGGGCAGCCTGTGTGTAAAATTATAGTTGTTCCAACTGTACACAGCCGATAGGGTCAGTATGCAACGACCAATAAAATTTAGAAATCAAAAAGAAACCCAGAAAATCGATGCATCACGAGTACATGCGAACACGGAACCAATATCCGAGTATGAAGTGCTCTGAGCGACAAAACCGAGTCCGTTATCCCTACGGGGCGAGGGGAATTATCCAGTCCAGCGTCCAACTGATTCGGAAAACTTTTATGGAACTCCATCAATCCTGATATATGGTCATAGTAGAAGAAATAAAGTGCTCCAGAAAGAGCGAGAATTTCGTGCCCCACATGTCTGCATGTGGCATCCATTGCGAATTCCAAAATTTCAAAACAAAACAAAACTAGACGTCAAGGCCTAAAGATGCCTTGGAGGCATTTCGGTGTGATGAATAATTTATAATACTAGATATCGACGAAAATGAAAAATGTCGACAAATTTCGGGTCAAGGTCAAAGTTCATCCATAATACCCGCTAGACATGTTTGTCTAGGGCGACGAGTCCGAAAATACCATCCGTTTCGCTCTACGACGCACCGTTTCCGAGATATCGACGAAAACAAAAACTGCCGACTCGGCAAAAAAATTTCGGGTCAAGGTCAAAGTTAATCCATAATACCCCTTAGACATGTTTGTCTAGGGCGACGAGTCCGAAAGTAACGTCCGTTTCGCTCTACGACGCACCGTTTCCGAGATATCGACGAAAACGAAAAATGCCGACTCGGCAAAAAAATTTCGGGTCAAGGTCAAAGTTCATCAATAATTCCCCTTAGACATGATTGTCTAGTGCGACGAGTCCGAAAATAACGTCCGTTTCGCTCTACGACGCACCGTTTCCGAGATATCGACGAAAACGGAAAATGCCGACTCGGCAAAAAAATTTCGGGTCAAGGTCAAAGTTCATCCATAATACCCCTTAGACATGTTTGTCTAGTGCGACGAGTCCGAAAATAACGTCCGTTTCGCTCTACGACGCACCGTTTCCGAGATAACGACGAAAACGAAAAATGCCGACTCGGCAAAAAAATTTTGGGTCAAGGTCAAAGTTCATCAATAATACCCCTTAGACATGTTTCTCTAGTGCGACGAGTCCGAAAATAACGTCCGTTTCGCTCTACGACGCACCGTTTCCGAGATATCGACGAAAACGAAAAATGCCGACTCGGCAAAAAAATTTCGGGTCAAGGTCAAAGTTCATCCATAATACCCCTTAGACATGTTTGTCTAGTGCGACGAGTCCGAAAATAACGTCCGTTTCGCTCTACGACGCACCGTTTCCGAGATAACGACGAAAACGAAAAATGCCGACTCGGCAAAAAAATTTCGGGTCAAGGTCAAAGTTCATCCATAATTCCCCTTAGACATGTTTGTCTAGTGCGACGAGTCCGAAAATAACGTCCGTTTCGCTCTACGACGCACCGTTTCCGAGATATCGACGAAAACGAAAAATGCCGACTCGGCAAAAAAATTTCGGGTCAAGGTCAAAATTCATCAATAATTCCCCGTAGACATGTTTGTCTAGTGCGACGAGTCCGAAAATAACGTCCGTTTCGCTCTACGACGCACGGTTTCCGAGATATCGACGAAAACGAAAAATGCCGACTCGGCAAAAAAATTTCGGGTCAAGGTCAGAGTTCATCCATAATACCCCTTAGACATGTTTGTCTAGGGCGACGAGTCCGAAAATAACGTCCGTTTCGCTCTACGACGCACCGTTTCCGAGATATGCAGGATGAATCAAGGATGACTCAGCAAAAAATTATTTCGACCTCTAGGTCAAAGGTCGTTTGAGGTATCGATCCCAAAATCAATAGGGTTCTTCCCTGGTGATATATAAACCTCCGTGCAAAATTCTGCAACTATTGCCTGAATATTTTTTGAGTTATCGTCCGGAAACCAAGTTCCTCGATTTCATCCTCACGGACCTCACGGACCTCGGAGCCGGATCAAAAAAAAAAGTACACCCTAGAGATGTTTGTCTAGGGCGACGAGTCCGAAAATAACGTCCGTTTCGCTCTACGACGCACGGTTTCCGAGATATGCAGGAAGCCTCAAGGATGAATCAGCAAAAAATTATTTTGACCTCTAGGTCAAAGGTCGTTTGACGGATCGATCCCAAAATCAATAGGGTTCTTCCCTGGTGGCATATGAACCTCCATGCAGAGTTCTGCAACTATTGCATAAATATTTTTTATTAGCCTTGATTTCATCCTCACGGACCTCACGGACCTCCGATCCGGCTCAAAAAGAATAGGGTTCTTCCTCATATCATTTCTGACTTGCGGTGAAAATTTGACAAGGATCCGTCAAGGCAATCTAAAGTTATCGTCCGGAAACCAAAAGTGGCGGAAGAAGAAAAAAAAGAAAAAAAAAAAAAAAATTCTGCTAAAACCATAAAGGCATTTCTGCCGAAATGCCTTAATTAATGATAGCAAGTCCAGCTGCGAATATTTGTTATACATTTGGTATAGTTATCAAATAGATCGTGACGACAATTTATTGACGGCAGCTATTAGTCGTGGTAAAAGGAATCCTTGTCGCAGCAGTTTAGACATTAGCTGGGCACTTGTTTCAATTCCTATGCTTAGCATGATTATTCCAAAAATATATATTCACAGCGTACAACCAAAGTGTATTGATTCTTGCAGAATTTATAGCGTTTTAGCTGAATGCACAGGGACACCTCCACACGATCCCCCCCCCCCCCCACCACCACCACCAGAATCACGAAATTCTGCCCCCCAGAATCACAAGTATAACGCCATGTTTTTAGAAAAACATGGCAGAAAACCCGGCCCTGTTTATGTGTGCATGTTTTCCATGGATTCACAATGCTGATTGTCGAGTTCATATTGTAAGAAGTTATCGGCCCAAGTATCATACACTGCGCCTTAATACTACTCATACACTAAATGAATGTCAGTTAATCCGTCTGTCACCTTTTTAATCCTTATTGAATATAGAGGAAGGCGCAGGATATGATACTTGGGCCAAGTTATCCCATAAAACCTGGTTGAACAGGTTCCATATGAATAAGTCGCACCAATATTTATGCCCTTCATGGCCCAAGTATCATACACTGCGCCTTAATACTACTCGTCCACTAAATGAATGCCATTTAATCCGTCTGTCACCTTTTTAATCCTTATTGAATTTAGAGGAAGGCGCAGTGTATGATACTTGGGCCCAGTTGATATAGAAAGTCAGACAATCAGTCACATCAAAGTAACTGATGCGGGAAATTGTGTACGTCCTCAGCCAAGTTATCTCCCCAAGTCTGTTTAGATGTACCGTATCCTTGTCAGATCGCCAGTGCCGTCGGCTGCTCTGTTGAAATCATCCTACTGAATTCCAGTTCCATAAGTCGCCCCAGAATCTACCTTCTAGTTTAACATGCCGCATTACCAATATCCTGTAAACATCACTATAGGTACACACAAAGCGCCTTTATTTAACACTTTCCACAATCAGGTCTAACCCCTTCCCGAAGATATGCAAGAAAATATCGATAGGACATAACCTATCAGGAATGATAAAACAATTTTCACTCCCTTTAAATATTCATAAACAGGTGGCAGGATTTGATATACGTGCAGGCCTATTACAATGAATAAATATGTAGTTTCTGCACACTAGGCCCCTAGCTGGGCATATATACAAAATTGAGACTGAAATTTAACATTGGGGTAGATTGGCAGCTTTTTCAATTCTCGAGTAGAGATCTGAAATTCTGCAAGAATTTGCCGTTTGACACCCAGATGAAGTATGCCACGTTACCATTTAACATCGCAATAATATCAGTGAAAACAGTGTAATTGAGTCAGTAAAATCAAATTGTACATATATACAGTACAATTCACAAGGTGGAATCGCTCGCTATCCGTTCAACTTACCACGAATATAGTAGTCGGGCAACAGGCGTCAGGCCGGACAAATAGCCGTAGACGTATAGGCCGTGTATTCCCCTCCCTGTATGATGTTTCGAGCGGTAGGGGGGGGGGGGGGGGGGAAGGTCATTCAGGAGTTGCATATATGCGGGCAGTCGAGCCATTGAAGCCAGAGTGTACACTCTCTGGCAGTCCAAACGATGCGGAGCTCCGCTCTGAATGTTAGGGGCCGGTCATTATTTATCAGGTGGGGGGTTGGGTAAAAACTGGGGGGGTCACACTTTCATTTTCAACATTATTGGGGGGGGGGGGGTCATACTTTTATTTTCGATGGGACTGGGGGGGGGGGGGGGGGGTCAGAGTTTGAAATTGAGTTATTTTGAGAAAATCTGAATAGTAAAATAGTTAAATAATTAGGTGGAAACAATCCACTCAATATCAGTACATGGACTGATTGGAGTACGCGATGGAATTTCATAACATTTTCAGTAAAACCATATTCTCACTGAAACCGGATCCATTCAGAAACACCAACATCGAGAGATGCCGCAATCCGTGTGCATCAGGGCTCAAGATTTATAATTTTATCCAGGAGCGAAAGGCTCCTATTTCGCTCCTATTCAACAATTTATAGGAACCAATTGGCTTCTAGAAGCATATTTCAAATGAGTGGATTGTTTCCACCTAATTATTTAACTATTTATATTTCAAATGAGGGCAAAACCAGACTCCTGAGATTTTAAGAAAATTTTGTTGTTATTAAGGTGATTTTGAAGAATTTTAGGGTACAATGTACTGAGGGAACCTGAGATTTTAAGAAAATGTTGTTGTTGTTATTAAGGTGATTTTGAAGAATTTTGGGGTACAATGTACTGAGGAAACCTGAGATTTTAAGAAAATTTTGTTGTTATTAAGGTTATTTTGAAGAATTTGGGGGTACAATATACTGAGGGAACCTGAGTGGGTCTGGTTTTGCCTTCAAACACCTGTCATAATTAAGTGCCCATACATAGTATGCATACAAGTAATAATTGTTGTAATGGCATTCACACTTGAAGCGAAGGAATGGTGGATACACGAAGAGCACAAATCATAAAATTCACTGACCTTATAGTATCATAAATTTGCGACAAAAATCACAATTGTTTCAATAGAAATGTAAATAAAGCGTAAAAACCATTCAAGTATCATATATATATTATGATACTGGTGCGTTATAATTGTCATCAATTGTGAAGCATAGCCTTATATTCATACATGGGGATTGGGGGGTCATACTTTTATTTTGGATCTTGGTGGGGGGGTCATAGATTGGTTTTCGATATCGGTGGGGGGTCAAACTTTGAAAACTCATTTCTCGGAAAAACCATCCAACCCCCCCACCCAGTAAATAATGACCGGTCCCTTAGGGACCTACTCTGCCTACACTCTGCCTAGATTCATAGATCACATACACATACTCATGCACATGCGCTGCGACAAATAGTCCCTGGTCGTCTCGAGAGAAATAGCTTGATAAGCTCAGCATAATCGAAATAATTCGGAATGAGTATTTTAAACTATTGTCTAAAATGCTCAAAAGTAATTCGTCCTTGTCAACCCCTGCAATACAACATATTTCTGGTGGTTACTTTTTGGCGTAGTATTATAAGTAATTACAGTAATTATAACCACACAATTGGAGCGGTCAAACTTTGCGAGTTCTAAGATAACTGGCAGGATAATCGGAAATTGCATTTGCGCATTCGACATGCAATCTAATTTAAAACATTAGTTTCCATTGCCATATGATGATTGTTGTTTCAACATTATTATTAGCAGTGTTTTTGTATCAGCTTAACAGAATATATCGGCTTCTATTTCAAATTCGCGAAACCAACACCAGTGTATGCTGAATGTGAGAGAGTCGTATGGAGAAGTCGGAAGAAGGAAATACATAGGGTGAGGTCAACGACAATCACATATATACCCGGCCCTGAGGGGCCGGGAATGAAATGCACCTAGAATCACTGGTTGCATTGTGATATTGAAATTGTTCGTTGAGCAGATTCAACTTTCAGGGTCATAGGCGGAGGTTCGAAGCGAGATTCGAAAGTACAAAGATTATCAATACACCCACAATCTTTTTCAAGTCGCCATTGTCTAGTTAGAGCCTGAATTGAGCCTCAAATTACCAGTAGTATAAAAGTAAACATGCATTCGAAAATTAGTTGAAGTAGTCTCACACCGACTGTTCGAAGGTGCTGCTTTCAGTCTCCCTCCCCCATGCCTCAATATGAAATTCTGTCCCAAAACATATCAGTGAATTGTAAACACATTTTGCCATCGATGTACTATCTGAGGTATGCTTCCTCTGCAGAAACCATTTTACACCAGTTAGTACCCGGTGATCAAGTCCTGTAAAATGCATGATTTTTGTGTCTTCATCAAGTGTCGGCAAAGGAATGAATGAAATAAATTGGTATGCCTAACATTTTAGTATTACTAAATTATTTTATCCTGATTGCATCACCATCTCATTCAGTTAGGAGATCACAAAAATCAATCAATCCATCGAACAATCAATGCTTTATTGGCCAAATATACACAAAATGTACACCTACAATACAGATACCTAACAGTCACATTGAGAGGCAAGAAAACATCATGAACAACAGATATTTCTGGTGCAACCACATGTCAACTTTGAGTCATACACTCAGTTCCTTCTGTTAAAGTCTAACTCAAGTCAAAATGAATTTCAAGTTATTATACTTTGTGCGATAGAAAATGCAAAAGGTAATATGCTGGCTTTTACAGAACCTTAATATCTCTAACCGTTCTCGAGATATTACCGATTTTGTGTCAATTTTTTTAAATATTTTACTTGAATTATGAAGCTCATTAGCTATTATAATGAGTATTCGTGACATCACACGGGTAAGTTACTTTAATTAGCTACTTTCAAAGCCCTTTTCTGACTGATCCGTGCATAGTATTGCTGAATAATGCGAATATAACAATGATGATAGAAAATATACCACACACATAAGATGTGTCTGGTCACCATGCCAACCGTACTTAACATACGACCCATAGCAACGTGGTTGCTAGGGGACTTAACTCGGGACTGGTAAGCAAAATGACGTTTAAAATTATTCAGTGGATTTCAGAAAAGGCTCTTGTCCACATTTTCACCGGTTTTATGGTACCCCATTCAATATTCAGGGCGTTCGGCCCCTAGCAACCATGGTTGCTATGGGTCATATCTCGAGAATAGTTACCTTGGCAACCAATTATGGAAATTGAATACTGATTATATCTCATGCCAAATAAAGTACATGCCAAATAAAGGTCATGTCATCATCGTACATGTTTGAAAATAGACGCTTCATTACCTTAATTAGCTTGTTTTACCCTTGTGACGTCATGAATACTCATTATAATAGCTAATTAGGCACAAGAAAGTTAGCCCAAAAATTCCACTAAAACTATCATATTTTCATAAATAATCGAGATATTGACATACTGTAAAAACTATAATAATTCGTGAGATTCACTCTATCATCTGTCAAAAATAAGTATCCTGACTTTAGTTGGACTTTAAATTAATCAAAATCAAGTTGGTCATCAGTTATTCCACCTGTTTATTTATAAATCCTATCCATGTTTACGTTTTCTGAGGTTTCTTTCATCAATCCATTTCATCGTGAAATCGTGCTTAGCTGCACTAGTGGTATGATAATCGATGGATACATTTACATTGTAATAGCATGGAGATACATGGTTATAGTGATGTATGAAGTACACAAAATGTATACAGGTAGTTACACAGTTTGTGATTATTGTAGTTATTGTTTAGCGTTAGTGAAATGATGGAATCCGTAATCCTACGCAATACATGTAAGAACATTACATGGTGAATCCTGGTAAAACTTGTCTATAGAAGAAAGAACTCTCGCTCCATGAAGCGTTCGATTTTAGGGGAGAAGAACATTCCACCAGTTCCAGAAATGAAGGTATATTGGCCGATATAATATTCAGTTTATTCCTATAAAGTGGCAATACATTGTGGTGTCTGGTGTGAACGCAGGGGAGTGGTGGTTCAAGTTTTTTTTTTTACAAATATATACCACGATTTGCCACATACAACGTTATGAACACGATAGCATTAACTTAGGTATATAAAGAATAAGCAAATAATATGGAGATAGTACAGCTGGGCATCAAAACTAACTATAACTATAAATATTCTAGGTCAATTGCACACACCCCCTGCGCTAATATTTTTTTTTCCAAGAACATCCGACTGGGCCTATCATACATGTGTAAAATCATGTGTCCTCATTCCTGACATACACTGGTTTATATATCAACAAATTGTCTTTAAGTTTGAGTATATTCGTGTACAAGTGTACGTGTTCGTGCATGCGGATCTACGATAGATCTACAAATAGACCATGGCGTTTGTTTACTAAAGTGAGTTGCATACAAAACACCCCAGCATGTCACGAGTACGTCGCTCGCTTGTTCAGACATCAGCCCGAAATCAGCTTGCAAAAGAAAATGCATTTTGAGCATATGTCAGGATGGGTGAACATTCCTTGGATGTAAGATGTAAATTTAAAATATTTTTGGGTTTGCCATGAAGGGGTGGTTTCCTTGCAGACTGCAGATACGTGTCATAGGTGTACAAACAGCGTCCTACATTATTCTTCATCAAGGCAGTTATTATTTCCCCGTGATGTGGAAGACATTGTTGTGGTGGAGTCGTAGTCGCGGTTCAAGATTTGCAACACAGTAGGAGCGCACCCAATGCTCCAAGGTATGCTCCATGCTTGATGAAGTAGTAAGCCGTCTTCTCCTTCTGAATAAGATTAAATCATATTTTTTTCATAATTTTTCATCAATAGCCAGGAAGCATTGTTCATGGTTTACATGATGACCACTATGCTGACGTACCTTGTACGAGGTTGACTGTGATTACCTTTGGTCTGGAGGCGAGGTTGACTGTGATTACCTTGATTCTAAAGGCGAGGTTGACTGTGATTACCTTTGGTCTGGAGGTTAGGTTGATTTTGATTACCTTTGGCATGGATGTGAGGTTGATTGTGATTACCTTGATTCTAAAGGCGAGGTTGACTGTGATTACCTTTGGTCTGGAGGTGAGGTTGACTGTGATTACCTTTGGTCTGGAGGTGAGGTTGACTGTGATTACCTTTGGTCTGGAGGTGAGGTTGACTGTGATTACCTTTGGTATGGATGCGAGGTTGATTGTGATTACCTTGATTCTAAAGGCGAGGTTGACTGTGATTACCTTTGGTCTGGAGGTTAGGTTGATTTTGATTACCTTTGGCATGGATGTGAGGTTGATTGTGATTACCTTGATTCTAAAGGCGAGGTTGACTGTGATTACCTTTGGTCTGGAGGTGAGGTTGACTGTGATTACCTTTGGTCTGGAGGTGAGGTTGACTGTGATTACCTATGGTTTGGAGGTGAGGTTGACTGTGATTACCTTTTGTTCTGGAGGTTATGTTGACTTTGATTACCTTTGGCATGGATGCGAGGTTGATTGGGATAACCTTGATTCTAAAGGCGAGGTTCACTGGGATTACCTGCGGTCTCGAGGCGAGGTCAACTTCGACTACTATGCACATACCTTTGGTCTAGAAGCGAGGTTGACGGCGAAGTACTTGGTGATCTCGTCCCTGATGTATTCGCTCTGGGAGCACACACTTCCCGTGAAGAGCAGGGTGTGCGCACCACTGCTGTGGAAGGCCTGGTGGCAGATCTGAGCGACAGACTGCGCCATCTGAGACACAACAGCCGCCGCCAGATCCTCGCGTTTGAAATCATCTGTCACACGCATGGACAGTCAGTCAGATTCATGCATGATTGATTTGCATTATCTACAGGTATTATCGTTATGCGACATACTTGGGTAATATGGTACTGGTCATTGGGTATACATGTATTCTTAGTAAGATTTGAGATCATGGGTGTATGACAATGTTTCATTTTTATTTATGTGAGTATTTATATAGGCCTATGAGAATTGCACTCACCTATCTTCTTCCCGACTGCGTTCCCAAAACAATACATTGGTTTCTCGTCCGGCAACATAGAGTACATATCCATGCTGTCATCAGACTTCTGATGTTTACACTTAGTTTCCACCTGTCCCGCGTCCCCACGTGCTGCCATGGCAACCATCTCTTGAAAGCCCTATGTAATGGGAACAATAGTGAGTAATTGGTGTGTCTCAACAACAGTAACTGTGATTAATAATGATAACTTTTCGAACTTGACTAATAATAATAATGTAGAAAATAAAAAGGTAACTGGTGTCCCTATAAGGAGAGCCAGGTATGGTGCTCAAATACGCAGTGGTCACCACGCCTAATCATCTACTTAGAACAGTGTACCTTGACTCCTGTGAGTAGTGAGCCGAGACCCATGAGCATTCTGCCGCCCTGACTCGTGGCGCTGATAAAATCGTAACTCCCGTCCGAATTGATCTGATACACAGAGGCACGAAATTGTATGAATCTCGCAGTTTTAACTCACAGTTTTAACATAATTATGCTACGTCATTCTTGGCAACATTTATATTCTAGCGTTCGATTTCTGGCTCCTTGTTTATGTTCAAAACACAAATCGTAGTTTGATTTTGAAGGGTAGAAATATGTTTGTGGGTATAGTTTGGAACATTGACCATAAGGCACTGCGGTCATAACGTCTACATATATATCTCACCACAACGATCATAAAGCACACATTCCTTCACCAATGCAATCATAACGTACCGTAACACAGACGACCCCTGAGCCTATACAGCACATGACCGCCGGGAACTCGAACGATGGTGCCGACTCACTGGCTGGCGTCTCGGTAGGGACTGGGGCTGTGTGAGGAGGATACGTAGTTAAATCCCTGTAAGTCACAGACAGGTCGGAAACGTAATTATAGGCCTACGATTTTTTTTTTCGTTAATTTTTATCAATTTATGATGCGGATAATTACATTTGGGGTTAAGATTATGTTCATAATGTCAGTAGATCTATATATTTGATAAACTTTTCAGACCATTTATAAACTATTGTTGTTGGCAGACAATGTCAACGTACACCTGGAAATCATCGTAATCGTTATTTTTTTCACTAATATTTTCTGCATCGTTTTTTATTGCATTCAAGAATTCTTACTAACTTCTAACATCCTTGTTACCCTTTTGACTAAAGTACATAATATCAAACGGGAGCGGGAAGAGGGGATCACATATCATGTACGATAATTCACAATTTGTTGATTCGTTATTTAGGCCTATAGTTTAAACATTGTTTAAACGAATTGCCAAGTATGAAATTCACTTTTTTATATTTTTTTTATGTGTTTAAAAATGCGCATTTAAAGATTTGATAGTCCAGGATCATCAACTCAGTTGATTTCTTTATGTTTGCACATGCAATTATTGTCCCTGACAGGCCTGTTTATTCCGTCACATGTACCAGTATCCAGCGTTTAGTCCTGACCTGGTAATACATGCTCCGCTCCCAGACAGGCCCCGAACGAACCGCTACTGTCCTCGTGGTCCTTGGTGGCCTCGTTAAGCGTGTTGAAGGCTGTGATCTCGTCCCGGATATACTCGTCCGTGTGCCCTGTCGGGGAGAAGGCGCTCTCGTTCAGCGGCAGCTTGTCCTTGAAAAACTTCACCGCGGCCACCAGGCAGTCCATCTCCAAGCCGTTCTTTATCCTGACATCAAACGCAGAATCGACATGTCCATCACCGTGTAAGGTATAGGCTACACATCAAAGTTTTAAAGCATTTAGTAATACTATAAAGTTTGTCATATTTGTCGCTTGTAAGAGTATATCGCTTGCAAGCACGAGTAGCGAGGTTAGAGACCTGACGTCAAGGGCCTGGTTGATCTGACTGCCGTACTGGTTACAGCCCATGCCCGTGCTAAAGACCTCGGCCCCTGGTGAGACGATGCCCTCCAACCGCGCCTTGAGGTCCACCAGGGCCTCGCCCACACGCTCCTTGGGGTAGCCCAGGAAATGGATGTGTACCCAATCGCCATCAGGCTGGGCGTAGGCTACCTTCAGCAGGGAGCCGCCTGCAGATCGAGTCGGGGGGAGAGGTGCAGTAGGGTCCATTAGACTGTCCATTAAATTGGTCATGATTGTGTAGTAATAATCACTAGTTTATGATATTCTTATTATGTAACCTATGCTGAACTATATTAATCTAAAAGGAATATCATTAGTAAATGTATGTAGTTCAAATCCAGTGTACAGTGTACGCTAAAGAAACAAAAACATTATTTGTTTAAGAAACAAAAACATTAATTTCCGTCACGATGCAATTTAGCGTTTTAGTTTAATAGCATCTACACTCGCTACCCTTACAATTGGTTGGGTTCACTTTGCCAATTACTAGTTACAGTCGTTTTTTGCATGACATTTCAAACGATCATTAGCGGCGTATATACTGGATAATAGAACAATGTACCCCACATACATGAAGTCATTAGACTGCCAATTAAATATGCACAAACATCAACGATAACTTTTATCATTCAGCACTCGCAGTCGCAGTATTGTTATATCATGAGTTATAGGGTAATAAATTAAAGTAATAAGTAATTTACAGCTATCAAATCCATAATTGCTGAATATAATGTCTGAGTCACATTCATATCTTTTTGAAAATAGAGGAAAATTTCACGTAGGTATATAATAATAAAACTTATCTCCGACAGAGCGGACAGAGAGACGACGTGCACGAAAAAAAAACAACGACATTTTATCTTATCGACTCAAATCAAACAAACAAAGCAACGGTGGGCCCATACGCCCGCGGATACAAGACATTTCAGCCACGTTGCATCAACTTAAATCAGAACTTTATCCAGTAGTACCCACCAATGTATCCGAAAGAAATTTTCAATATTTTATATCCTACCTACCAATGTCTATACCGAAACCTGACGGAATGTTGCCCTTAAAGACACTGAGGGAGACATCCAGAGTCTCGGACAGCGGAAAACCCATAGTGACCAGCAGTAGTCGTGAGATCCTGGAGCAATAAATCTAGCGTTCACGAAATTGTCTGGCAAATAGAAAGTTAAATAGCATGTGATACATATATTGATCTGAGCATTGCATAACAAATATTATTATATGGATCACGATTTAGCGAGAACACACCTGTGAAGATCGATGAAGGAACAAGATGTCTTGCTCAAAACCTCGATGACTATATCCTTGTGTGTGTCGATTAGGTCGATATATAGGTCGAGCTAATGACAATTTGATTTACTCCAGACCAGTCTGACTTGTAAGATCCAGGTATGCTCTGTCTATGTACACCACTACAGGCGCATACTAACACTTGAGTGCAGTAAAACCAAAGTTCATACGAACGAGTCATATACAAAAATGTATTATCGTACGTAGACCGCATGCTATTCACCCACCGGCTGGCCGTGTGTTGTCTTTGGTGGTAGCCGATTAAATCTACCGCAAAAGTAGGACGATCCTATTTACTCAAGTGTGTGTTCCTTGTATAATGGCTTAGGCATGTGCCTAACTATTGTTCATACTGTCCACTAGTGGGTCACATCTGTTGCCCGTTGTTGTCCTTGTTGTTCCATTAGATGGAGCTATAATGTGTCACTGTCCCCGCCCCCATGGGATATATCTCCATGGTAACACATCACCCACGAACCCATGAGTTTCTGGTATCTGGATACGTTTTATGACTCCGTAAGTAGGTCGTGGTATATGGTTACACACAAGGCCTGTCGGGTATAGGCTACTATCCCAAGTGAAAATTTAGACAAAGATCCAACGCATACTTTCTATCGAGCTCTCTGATTTTATTGATCGAAGCTTGTCTAAATGTGTGTGGTTTTTTTCCAAACTGTCGAGATAATTATCACATTTTCTTTCTCCTCAAACAATGAAAAAAAAAGCCCACAATAATGAGTGATACTATAAGGCGGAGGGAGCTGTGTGGATTCTCGTCTGGCTAGGCGCTTGCACTGGAGTTGCCCACGTACAGACCACTGACATTTTTAGATCAGTGGTACCAGAAACCCATAAGATGGGTTTCTGGTGGTACAGACCCAGGGCTGGTAACTGGAGAGGGACGCTTAGCGAAGCTAAAATATTTATACATGTACACTTTCAATGGTCTGAAGCCACGAAGGGTACACTATAAGACACAAGATTAGGAATATATTCCATAACGAATCAATAGACTACCGTTATATGACATAGAATTCTCTCTCTCCCCCCCCCCCCCCCCCAATACATTCCAACCCACGATCATTCGCTGAAAAATTCATAATATAGACCAATGGGTGGTCCTAAAAAATGTATATAGGCTCATCGGCTCACGAATGGGCGTTGTCCTCGACTATAGGTCTACCTTAGATTGTGTTTGTATGCGGGGAACCTCGGTACGTTACTGGGATAATATTGTGTGAGGAGTCGCCTTCAGTACTTTCTGAATCCCAAATAGTGATAATATTGTTCGTGTTACACCGAGCAATAATACTTGCAATATGGCATTTCACGTTGTGTAACGTTACAATAACAAGTCATCGCGTTTCCCAAAACAAAGCTCACTATATTACATCTCCGGCAAGCATACAATTTTCAACATCCAAACTTATTTCTATATTTCATCTTTTGTTTGTTGTCACATAATAATATGTACATTATTGATGGTATTGTTCAACGTGAAATATTTATAAATCACTGGAACAGACATAGAAAATATATTATTTTTATCAATATATAAACACATTCCCTGAGTAGCTTATTTGTTTAACGCGAGATGTTTATAACTCACAAGAACTGATATAAATGTTATATTTTCTTTATCGAAATATATAAACATTTCCCGGATTTTTTTTCAACGTGAAACTCACAATATACTCACTGATATATATAATCATTATAATTTTGAATCAAAATATAAAGGCATGTATTCCAATTTTTTTTGGAGGGGGCGGGGGCTTTCACAACTGCGCACCAATTTGGCTTCTACAATAGGTGTGGTTATACAATCAAAACATCCACATGATTCATGCACAGACAGAATTCCACGCTCAACACAAGATTTACATAGCCATGGCCAACCTGAACATCGCACGTCCACGTTGAGTTCAGGTCCAGGATCCATGGCGTTCACATCATGGACATACATATGTATGTCTATGGTTCACATAATTATGTGTTATGAATCCTGATGAATCGTAAATGGGTCGTACCATTGGTTATTTCGTGAACTGATAAATCAACGCGAGCAATCTCGGTTAAACCATTTTATTTTTTTTACTAGCTAGTTCTTGATTAAAACTTAATTAAAACTTATTATCTACCAGTATTTGTCTGGACGGGATTGATTTCTCATGAACCAGACTACACAACTAACTGTACCACTGAATGACTTTTCGTTAACTTTTCTTTGAATAGTTATCATTTGTATCCCTGTTATGAGAAGCGAATTAAATGCCAGGAGTGGTCTGAAATTCAGTCGATTTGGAGAGGAGGGTGCAACCACCACGAAAAACCCAACACTAGGCCCATGCACCTCCATCAGTCGGAGTAGGCGCCATAAAAAAGGACGGTTCATTTTCAGGCAGCGTGAGAAAAATTGTCAGGAAAAAAACTTTCATTTGTCTTAAAAATGTTATCAAATGGCAAATCAATCAATACACAATGACAACATTGCAATTCGCGCTGTCTGTCCACTATGCGAACCTCAGTTCCCATGTCACATTGAAGTGCTGGATCCGCCTGGTTCCAGTGATGGATCCGCCCCGTAGAATGACTACAAATTTGTGTTTGCACCCGCCTTTTGGGGGTGCGCGTTATGATTTCTCAGCTAGCAGAGCGAGATAATTCACATGAGTTCACGGGCCCGTTATGCCCGGGGCGTTATGACATCAGGTACCAAATTTCTGGTAGCAATAGCGTGAACATGGTGATCCGCCCTGAGTTTGGACACACGTCGAATGATACATGCCAGTAAAAATGTTACGGTGTTTTTACACTGGCGGATTCAGTGCACCCGGCGCGCACCCACCCCCCCCACCTATTGGACCGTGAAAAAAAGAGAAAAAGAGAAAAAAAAGAGAGAGCAAGAAGCTATAGGAAATGTGGGTATGCACCTACATGTAACGAAATATGACTGTAATTTTCCTCGTTTGATATTTTGACCGGGGGGGGGGGAGGGGGGGCGGAGGGAGGGGGGTAGAGCCCCACAATATATTTTCAACAAAAAAATCTGTGACTCAGAAATATGTTAAAGTGCATTACAACGTTACATAGGCCTAACATTCGTTGGTCTATAATTATGCAATTGAATGTCATCAATCATGAGTTTTTAAAAGTTATATGACATATACTAAGTAAAGTGACAATGAGTAGTTTTGGGATAAATAAATTTAAATACATGTACCAGCAATATTTACGTGCATATGTGGAATGAAAAGTACAAATACTCAATCAGAGCCAGAGAAAGCTCAGAATTAACCACAGAACATGAAAAAAGCTCTGGCTTCTGGAGCCCTTGAGCGGGCCCTAGACCCCACGCCGTGTAAGCTACCACCTATCCACCTCACTTCGCTCGGTCGCTTGACTCCTCTAACAGGCTTGCCACCCCACGCCCCCCCCCCCCCCCCCCACCCCACCCCTCCTCCAATAATAAATCTAGTCCGACACACTTGACTTCATACTAAAACTGTCATTGAATATACACAGGGGGTATTTTTATTTTATTTATTTGTTTGTTCCAGACAGAGTTCTGTATAACTCTGGATATAACTCTGGATGTCGGCATAACTTTGAAGATAATTATATCTCATCTTTATTATTAAACGATTAACCATGACCATGTTTGGTGCAAAAAACCTTAGAACAGCCTCAGAATGGTAGGACTATTAGACCTTCCTTTCTTTGAAAATCTATCCTTCATTTACAACAGAACTAAGCAGACTTCTAAAGTAAAATTCTACTTATTGATTTCACAAGGTACACTTGTAATGACTGATAAATTTATAATTAAGCGAAAAACCCAGATTCACAAAATAGAATTTAAAATGAAATATTATTTTATGAAATCCAATTAAATCTTCAAAATAAAATTAATCAAAATGTGGAGACTTCATGATAGGTGATACAAAAAAAATACAATTGCGATTTTCAGATAGTTTCGATAGAGTCTGCCACTGGAGATACCACTGGACTCTGGAGATACTGGACCATTCGTTTGATAATGTTGTGACCCCCACAGGAAGAGGATTCAGTGGACGAGGACATTCAAATATATTCACATGCCTGCTGTGTAGGTATTGTACATAATATTTTTGGATGCTTCGTCCTCGTAAGTAAAAATACCAAACCCTAGAAATTTTATCAAAAATGGTTAAACGTTTACGTAGTACAGATCATTGTGCATATGTCATGGAATATTGAAACCTTGTACATAATGATTTTTTCTTTGCATGATTCATTTTGATATTCTACATAAGTCTGCAGTAGATTTCGTAGGTATTGATTTCAACGTTGTATGTTCTTATTGATGTGCGTATATAAAATATCGCCTTGTGGAATATATATATAGGAATAATACAAAAACGAAAGTAAAACAGTCAATTTGTGGGAAAGCGCTGAGTGTAAACTACAAATAACATATAAGTAGCAATATGAGTGAGATTATTGTAGAGCGAATCAGCGAATAATGCGATTCACAATAATTATCAACAATAAAAACAAGATGTTTCGAGAGAAAAAAAATATAGAGTTTTTTTAGAGCGAATCAGCGAATAATGCGATTCACAATAATTATCAAAAATAAAAACAAGATGTTTCGAGAGAAAAACACAATATATAAAGTAACATACTAATCATAATGGATTCTTTTTTCTAGTCGTTTTGCTCTAGTCAACCTGCTTATCAGTATACTTTCAGCATACATTTGATTATGTCTGTATGATACGAATAAATTATCATGTATTATAATTTGAAGGGCCGATGGAAATAAAGTGTTTATTTAACTAGTTATACTCCGTGTACACGTATATACCAATTTATATGTTACGATATTTTTCCTGCTATGCTGTCAAGTGGCGCCACATTCAGAGCTACCGATAAAAACTTTAGAGTCATTCGATAGGTGGCGCTCACAGAACTGCGTTTGCGCGGGAAATAATTTCAGAAGAGAGCGCGTTCAACGAGGTCGAGGTCTTTTAGTTGTAAGCTCGGGCTTTTGGACACAAAATATACAGAAATAGACCAGGAATTTGTCATACGGACACGTTTGCCGAGGTCTGCTAATTGCGTCCCTCGAAATTGCGGAAAGAGTTCGGCGGATAATATTGCTCAGCTGGCAATCTTCCCCAATCAATGTTAAGTTGTTAACAGTTAATTTGGGCAAAGACCCCTTCATGGTAACCTCCGCGAAATTTGTCAGTCCTCCCAATTTTTGTTCACCGCCGATGCCGACAATATTGACGGTCAGAAATAACCTTAATTTTGGTCCTATAGAATTTTCAGTCTGCATACCATCTTATTCATTTGTTTTCTTTTGTTAGCTGTCCAGCCTTATAAGAAAGGCATACAAGTTTGTAGGCCCCTATAGATTACAGATCTACCCCGATGTGTCTCCTGCATGGCCAAAAATATGATGATACTTCGAAGTTCCATTCCTGGAAGATGTAAACATGACTGAATACAGAAATAGGGTCATAATCCTGAGATCTTGATTTCGGTTGAAACGGTGAATGTCTTGGAATGGGAGTTAAAAGAATCAGTATGAATTTTGCTATCATCGCATCTGGTCAGTAAAGATAGTCTATCTGAATTAACACATCTTTCAAGGTAAGAGGAATCAAGTGGATCGTGTCGAAGGATTTTTTTCTGAAATTCGGTGCCACTTGGACATTAATGATATTGATGTCTGTTTTGTGTTGTGTTCTAAAAACCCAAATTTGCCATAGATATTTTACTACTTTCTTTCATCCTAGGCTTTGTGCATCGTTGATCACAGTTCTTTTGAACTAACTAACTTGGAATGTGATTTTTTAACAACAGTTAATAAGCTAATAACAATTCATACAGTTGTACATGTTATCATAATACCTTTTATAATAATGCCAGTGTAATTGTATTAAATAGCCTGGGTGTTAGTCTGGCATGAAACATATCACCTTGGGTAGTTGGGTTCACCTCATCTTACACAGATACATGTATTTTCATTTTTTTCAATAGGAATTCGTATGTTATTACTTGTTCAGGTCATAGGGCCAAACGCGTGACGTGATTATATGCATATGGCATTGTTTTGAGTGCAGTATAATACTATGTGCTTTTCCCAGCACAAGTGCCGCCAAATCCAGGCCGAGCCTTTAGGTGAGGCCGGGATGGCAACACAAGTGCTGGGAAAAACACATACCGCACTCAAAACAATGCCATATGCATTTTCTCACACGATTTTAGTACTTACATCGTATCTAGCTGTCCAAAACACCGGAAATATTGCGAAAATCAACACTTTCCGGACCAAAACAAGCTCCATTTTGCCGATGTTTACGCATGGCCTTAGTTACATAGCTTTTGCAATGATAACGTTTTAATTCTTTTCATGACGTTTCGCTTGACAACCACAGAGTGCGGTATGGGTTTTTCCCGGTACTGTTCTCATCATGGGACAATGCATTCAGAGTGCCAAAATATTTAATCATATTAAATTATATTTAATCATACAGTATTGAATAAACAAAAACAACAGATTCATTGTTGAAGGGAGTAAAATAGTTTCAAAACAACTGGATATGTACATGACTGCACACAACAAACTATGACGCCAGGAAAAATAATAAAAAAGCAAAAAATTTATACATTTGTATAAGACATTCCAAGTCCAACTCACATACAAAAAATGTTTATTTTATTATTGTTCCTTCATTCAGCAAGCCAAGTTTTATTAACTTCACAAAATAGCCTGAAGGAACTGTGCCTACCGTATTTTCCTTTTGAACCAACTTTACAATCTACATGCCAATTTACAGAGATGTTATACCGGTAATTTGGTGTGCTATTGGTTTCACTGGGCCCACGGGGACATAATTGTATGGTTCCTACATAGTCAGTGATTTTTCTGTTGTGACCATGTCAGAGGAAAAAAATACGCCACTGCATGCTTCAGTGACTTCAACTATGTTGGAACATGCGCGCGTATGTACTTGTAGGGTTAAAGCAAATACCGGTAACGTATACCATGCTAGGTTCTTAAGAACTACATTGCTACAATGTTTTCTTTTATCTTAAGGACAACAGATGGTTGTCAACATGGCCTTAGAAGCAAAGGATGGGAGACCAGTTAGAGATGGGATTTTAGGACAGTTTCATCAATGTTACAAGTATAAGTATTGGGTAAGTAACAATTAAGATCAGTTCTGAACAATTCGTTCTGGCATGAACAACATTCTTGGTGAAGATGTACATGTGTATTATGTTTTGTTCATACATTCTGCCTCACTAAGCTGATTATAAATGATACATGTATGTGACTTTGTCGTGTGCATGTTTGCCCGATCTACTTCAATCTCATGTGACAAACAGAGTGTCTTTTCAGTAATATTGATGGCAAGTGTCTGGTCTTCACTGGCTACCCACAAAACAAATCAATAAATATGTAGTGGCGATTTCTTGTTGTGTTGCAGGGCACTTGAATTATGACACCTGCGCACCACCAAGTCCTTCGGCTGGAAAAAAAACACTTGAGCGTCTCTGGTGAAATCACTTGTCCGTGTTTCCTTTCTACTGGCAGAATACATCGCATACAAGTATGTACTTGGATTTGTCACGTGCACTCAGTGGGTTGAAGTCACTGCACATGAACTGAGATTGCAATCAACAACACAGGATAATATATTTCTCATGGTGATGTGAAGGAGTCAGTGGCGAATTAGGAATGAACGAAAATGGATATTCGTGAACAAATGGCCTGACTGGATCTGGAATTGTGGAAAGACTGCATCCGGATGAAAGTATGATGATTGTTGAAAGTCCATCATGCAATGCATGCAGTGAAAACACCACGGAAAGCGAAGTGCGATTGAAATAGTGACATGATGGCACGGATTTAAATCAAAGGGCAACTCAATCCTAGCCCTTGTGGTCAATCCCTCAAGATGGCAGGAATAAACCTTGGCTTTGAGCTTCTTTCCACCGTAAATGAAGGCGATGAGCGTTCCACGCTGTCCGAGGTGCTTTCGTTGCGTGACACCGGCCTCAGCGACCTAGAACTGTGGGCGGTGTGTCGCGCCAGCTGCCAGGCGCTCGAGAGCGTCCACGATTCTCCGGAGATGTTCCAGTCCCTGTGTGTCACACCCGATAGTCTCGCCTTCGACGCGCTCGGGAATGTCTGCTTTCTGGATCTAGCTGCAGGTCTGTGCTTTATATGGGGTCAAAACGATAGAAGGCTAAATAGATGTGTAGATATGGTTACTAACCAAATATATTTGAATGATTGAGTATTTAAAAAACTGTATATTAAATTTGACAAAAAATATTTATACAGGGATAAATGTACAATATATGTGTGTTGCTCGGGGAACGAAAATAGTCATGAAGTTCATAAATTTTTCAAATACATTCTGATTACTCTTTTGTGTTGAACATTTCAGACCCTGAGTCACTCTATATACCGCCAGAATATGAAACTTTGGGGAACTCATTCAAGGTGAGTGAAAATGAAATATAGACATGTTTACATGTAAACATATTGTATGTACACATTTTGTAAATTTTAAACAGGAAAAATTCGAAATAAAGAATGTCATAATATATACGTCACTACTATTAGCTATGGATATGTCGAGTAAAACATGAGGATATCTGTTTATCACTACCGATAAATTTGTATCGTTGACTTTGGTGTGAAGTAAGGCACATTTAGTTGACTTTGGATCGATAGTCGATATTTTCTTTGCGCAGTCACAAACATGGGACCACTCAAGTGTCACCTTTATCATGACAAATGACCCCTGATTAGGTGCTTGTCGAGCGTATTTAGCTTTATGAATATTCATGAACAACTGCAAAAAGTCGAGTTGTTCCATTCACATGATTCACAACCTAATAATACATTTATCATGTTCATGTGCAAATGCTTTTTCAGCTGTATTAAAAAAGCTTCCACTTTATTATTCAAGTAAATGTAGCTGGATGTTTTATATTTGTGCATCTGATAATATTTATGTAGTTAGTAATTTCCTGACCATTGGAATTTTAGATTCTCCAAATTTCTGAACGTTGTGCACATGTATTTGACAAAGCTTTTTGAAAATCAAAATTGTTTCAGTATCTCAATGATTTGCATGATTTCTATTGAAACTGGTTTAAAACATATGACAAACTCGAAAGCCAGTGTTAATACTGTATTGGTCCTAAAAGTGGCACATGCTCTAATAGTAGCACTGTAGCATGCCTCCCACTTTTCTAAAAAAATGCTTGGTTTTTAAAACCTTGTACATGTATTCCACTATATATATTATCTTTCTAATAAACTCTTGGAATCCTCCAAATCACATATTTATGTTACTAGTATCTGATTCATAATCAAGATGATTGAATGATATAGGTATATTATTCAATGAGTTTCTTAATTTGACCTCAAGTTCGACCTCGTTTTTGCTCGCGTTGCTGCTGGAGGTCTTGCTTTGGCATGCCGTGCTACTATTAGGACCAATATGGTATTATCAGAAATTCTGGTATTATGTACATGTACAGTAGCCGGCCCTGAAATAGGAATTCAATTTCAGCATGTGCACTGATGTTTTGTGCTCGTAGGACTTGAAGGACCAACAAGAATTGTGCATACTCACATGGAGTATTAAACAAGCAACGCTAATCTGTAATAGGACAAGATTTTATACTATACATTTTGCAATATTAAATCTGCCATGGCCTGGCTTCGATCTTGTGTACTGACATGTAAATGGAATTGTAATGTGATACCATGGTCAATACTAGTCACACATTGCTGCTCATTCGCCATTTCGAATGAGTAGGTAGCACTGAATTTGAAAAGTGGCTACAGATTGTCTGAATTGGCTAATGCAATGGCAAGAGCCACTTTCCCAAAACTAGTAATGTACAAATCTACCTTCACTTATGAATTTCATTGTAAATATAATATTCATTAATGTTATCTCATGTCGGTTAATAGCTGACTTTCAGCTAATGTTTTCATTACATAATATTGTATACATGAATACCGACATTAAATAAATTATAATATTATTATTATTATAATCCACACATTACTCTGAATGTATACGAACATATATATATTCACTGATATTCATTGTACTAGTAGTTGGGACATATCACGATTACTAGTAATATTTATTTCTATTAAAAAACCAACATGGTGAAGAACCAATTAAGCTTAAGAGAATCTTCAGTGCAAACCAACAAATGATATTTGCATTTTGAGAGACATTGTAATTTGGCCTGTAGAGATTTCATAAAAAAAATATGACCAATAAAACTTTGTTTTAACTCAATGTTCCTAAATCTGTTTATTTAATGTCTTCAATTGCCAGTATTTCCATGAAATTGCAATCAAATATTTTGTAAGTCTGTGTCAATTTCAATTAAAATCAATGTTGGAAACAGAGGGATTTTTCGCTTCCTAGAAGTCACAGATTAAGCGTCGATATACATATTCTGAAAACATGGAAAATCTTAATTGATTGCACTTGTCTGCACTTTTCTATGATACTTGAGTGGACCTCACTGTTTGTTTTACTGTTGTCCTTATAAGTCGAGTCTGTAGTGAGGTATTATCAGGCGCAAAAGACTTCTCAGTAAGCGGAGACTGGCCTTGTCACAGACTCACGGAAAAAAAGTTGAAAGACGATATTGTACGTCATGTTGACATAGCGTGTTGATGTGAAGGATTGTGATTCATTCATAACTTCGGGGCATGAAAGGTGCTAAAATCTGACGAGAAAGGTGCATTTCATGCTATATTGTGATATGTTAAGCATGTAATAACATTTATTGCTTCTCCAAAAGCTGTGCTGAAAAGCGTTCATGGCTATTACACACATTCAGCAAGTCTCAGCTAGATGCAAAACAGTTATCTTGCCTACATGTAATACTATAAGTATTAACGTGAGGATTAGGAATTAAACTTTTTATCGTTTCAAACTGAAAAGTATTGTGGAATGTGCATAAAATTCCAAATTAATGGTAATTCCAGTATATGTTTACAAATAAAGATTCAATTTTACTTCCTGATTTGAGTGTTTTATCATTTCAAAACACTTTGAAACATATTCATATATTTTCATCAATAATTTGTCCTCTTTCTTATGAGGTGTGATTATTCAATTAAATACTTTTCTACTTTTCTTCCTCTCAGGCCCACATGTACTCGCTGGGTATGACGATGCTCTACGCCTCTGAATACAACTCAGATCTACAGTCGCCGGCCCAGCAGCGCCCCCTATCCAACCCGCTGAACACGCTGATCTCGCAGATGACGCTAGACGACTTCGAACAAAGACTGGATATCGCACAAGTATCCGAGATCTGTCAGGAGAACCTAGACGGTTGCTCGGTAACGGCCGACAGAATCTGCCAGGAGTTGGTTGCCGTGGTGCGCATGGACACCCCACCAGTGGAAGGTAACCATGGTGATCACTGGTGGATAGTGGGGGGGGGGGGGGGGGGTGGGTGTTGCCAATCAGATTAAATTTTTAGTTCATTACTAGTAAAACAGTAATGCTCTTGTGTATTTGTAATGTTATGAATATTGAATGATATAGTATACCATTTTCATTTAATGTTCAAATTTGAATTTTAAAATGTTCGGGTTGAATTCTTCGATTTTAAAAATTTAATATTGTCGGTGGAAGTTTGATCTCTTGTCATTGATCATCGATCAATATCAGTGGGTTTCTGGGAATCTTCAACATTGACATTGCGTTTGGTTAAAATGAGTTGTTCCATACATTTATTTGCTGGGCAAAGAAATGTTTTGTTTTGTGAATAGATTTACTTGAGCACAAGAGGGTATGATTTACATGTAGATAAATTCTGAATTTGCATATCTCTGAAATTTATCATGAACCCCGAAACACTCAGAATGCTGAAAGATCCTACATATTTGTGATAGATTTCAGATACCTGAAATTACAGTTTCAGGTATGTTTGAAAATATGAAAAATTCCAGCATGATTGCAGATAAAACTCATGTCAGATAAAAATCATGGCTCCAAGTCTAATAAGATAATAAACATACTATATGCACAATGTACATGTATGGTTATGAACCAAGTTTGCAATGAAACAAGTATCTACAGTAAGATCAGAAAAAAAAAACACCAGAGGCTATTGACCTGTTAGTTTGAGAATAATTAAGGGTCATGAGAAATGATACTGAGATTGAATGTGAGGCGCCACAGGGTAAAATATCCCAGAAATCTTGAAGGTCATCAACAGACTACTACCGGTAGTATATATTTCCCAGCAGGAATTTCGGCATTTTATCATGGAGTCGATAAAATCTCCATTTTACCCTGAAATAACCCAGAGGATTCTCTGCGAAGGGCCCAGCTAGGGCCCTGTGCATGGTGCGAGAGGTACAGGCAGTGTGTCATATACTATACTTGTGTGCTAGTGTGTGGGCGTATTGTGGCTATAAAATACACCATGCTTGGTAATTTCCAGATTTTATCTTCGAAAATAAATATGAATTCCTCGGCGTTACTTTTAGTAATATTACACATGAATGCATGACTGTGCAATGTACATACGTTTGTTCATGTATGTCAAATTTATTAAGGCATTAATTGTTTTAATTTCAAATAAACTAAATACTGTATTTGATTTTAAAATATATCAAATTGTTTCCCATATTTAATGTTATGGTTTGCGATATATAAAAAGTAGAGAAAAGTCATAAATATCATACTGTGCAGCTATATACCGGTATATCTAAAAAAAAATCCGTTTCTACTTGATGTCCCTTCCATTTTTAGCTGCCTTCACCCTTTACTAATTATGCAAATGATGTATGTTGGAACACCTCAAGCACCCTAATGCAATTAAAATCTGCAGTGAACAGGAAATGAGAATATTTGGTTGCTCAGCCGCACCTCTGTGACACTCCTGTGTTACAAAAGTCCAATCTGTGCTCGGCAGGTCACGGCTGAAAATCACGAAGAGTTGTTGTAAATTAAGCATGAATGTCTCTCGTCAAGAAGTAATTTAGTGACAGCAGCAAGTTTTTGTTTTGACAGTACACAAGCTGTTTTTCTGATACATGTTTATTTGTGAGGTGAACTTGTAATGATGTCCTTGGTTCATGTACAGTGTTTGGGGGCAGGAAAGTTCATGATTTGTCAACTAAATTGTGTTAAATTCCGAGCACATGAATGTTTGAATAAATCATGATACACATTTACATGTAAGACTAATTAACATACAAAATCTGTTATGCAGCGATACTTATTCTCTCATGTAACAAAAAGATTTATGCAGGTGCATTCAGAAAAAAAGTTTCCCAGCATGTCATAGAAAACGATAATCCCTTAAGATGATTTTGCCGTCATCAAGCCAAAATGTTAGTCAGTGCTAGATCAATTTTATTGATTTTATATGTAGGCCAAATTGATAGGCACTTGTTTGACATATAATATATATCCAGTGTGAAAAAGATTAAATTCCAAAGCCAGCAAGAGGTCCCTGCAAACAAAAAAAGGCTTCCAACTGAGCAAATACTAATACCAAACAATCCATGAAAGTGCTATAATCACTTGCATTGTGCATGCCGACATCTACACCCTGCAATGTTTGAATAACTTCTTTGAACCCCTGCCACGTTTATTTGATTTGTTTCCACAGAAGACGCTTTCTCCGATGCCAGAAGCCTCCACATGCCACTGGACGCTCTCCAAGAAATGTGGCTGGCGACAGCCGTAAACAACCTGACGGCTGGGATTGCTGACTTGTCGAGGTCCTCTTCGTCCCAGACGGCGAGCTCAAGGTCTCCAACGAGGTCCCTTTCGTCCACTTCGCCGACTTCCATGGGCTCTCAGAAGCAGATTGCGAGCGACATCGTGGATCCACCAGAGGGGTTTGATGATTCTGCAGACCGGTCAGCCATGGAGCGAGAATTGTCACTGCTCAATGCTGAGCAAAGTCATTCAAGGACTTTGGAGGATGTCTATGACAGTGATCAACACTCTGAACTCAATAGAACCTTTCATGATCTCATAGGTGTTACTGATCCTGAAATGATGACACTTGATGAGTCAGAAGTGGCTGTCGGTGAGAGTTCACTGCAGGACATGCTCGGAGGTAGTGAATGTCTGTCGAGTGCTTTCCAGCCAGTGAAGTTACATGGTAAGCACCATGCACATCTACCGAAATCATTCTTTGACTTTGAACATATTGAAAACCCCATCCAGACAGGAACCCCACTTAAAATGGATACCACTCGGACTGATTCTCAATCAAGTGTGCACACA
Source organism: Terebella lapidaria (assembly GCA_949152475.1). Lineage (NCBI taxonomy): Eukaryota > Metazoa > Annelida > Polychaeta > Terebellida > Terebellidae > Terebella > Terebella lapidaria. Next base: position 37,214 of record CASCJZ010000176.1, read on the forward strand.
TCACAGTCTCTTCTCGATGAAAACAGAGGCTTGCAGGTGGCGGAAAGTGCTTCACTTGTGGAAAAATCATCAGAAGGACCCGACCACCATATGTCTGCCACTGCAGCAACTGAAGTCTCCACGGATGAGGAAAGTGATTCCAACGAGGAAAACTCCTCATACATAACGGGGCGGGACACTGGTCACGGTTCAACTCAGGCAGCTAACGATTCACCCCCCATCAATTGTCACCTACACAATAGGAGGGAAGACACTCAGAGCCAATTCTCTCAGGAGGGCAATGCGTTAGAGCATTGCACCAGTGGGGGAGATGTGGATAGAGATGAGGGCTCGCTCGTCAACAGGTCCCGCGACAATGCGGCATTCACACATAGTGGCAGTGAAGCGAGTAATAGCTTTTGTCACGTGGGGGCTGGTTCTCTATCACAGGACACGGGCAGTGAAGGTGTCGTGGAGTTTGAATTGTCGCAGGTAGCGGACAACGTGCAATCTCATGGCTCCAGTGTTGTTGGTGAGGACGAAGAATTGACTCAGTTGGAACACTGCAGCGATGATGAGAGGGACAGTGAAAGTTTGGAGAGTGAATACGACGGCCAGGACTTGAGTAGTATTCATGATCTGTCGGGAATCAGTGGAGACGCTGATGAGGAAATGTCGTCAGAAGTTTGGAGAAGCGCCGAGAAAGGCAGCGTCAAGGCTGATGGAATATTCGCGACAAAGTTGAAGCGATGGCCCAGTCTCTTACAAAGTGATGTAAGTATGTCATATATCATTGTCAAACATATTAATCTGTCAGCTGCTTTACAAGTACATGTAAGCAGACTGTTTGGAATCATTACACAAATGCTTTACAACATGTGAACATGTGTGTGACATGAATTGAATGGTGATTCCTATTTGTATTTCATGGCTGTCACCAGAAAAAAGATAATTCAAATTCTGACATGAACTAATGCACATGTACATATATATCATATACCGGTATACCATGGAGAAAAGTTCATGATTATTGAGGAAAATGAAAAAAGTTAACAAAAAAGAAAGATACAAAAAAATAACAGCTCACATGTATAATGGTATACTATAAATCAATGCATGTATATCTTAATTGTTGATTCCTATATACATGTTTGTATATGATATTTACATCTACCTATGATCATGGTGCATGATTCCCATCACATGTGCAGCAATCATTTGTATACCATCCAATTTGTGGAGACTTTAATATCAGACATCGTTTCCACACCTCTGGCTTCCAAGTGTGGTGCCGAAAGGTCAAACTTATTTACAGTCAATTTCTCATGATTAATATAAAAATAATGAAAAAAGTAAGCGAGGCATTTTGAGGACACTCAGGGGTGAGCATGACAGAATTTTGTCATAAGTGTAAATTGACCTGAAAATGTCTATTATACATGTATAGTTGTATACCCATGGAGGCAGTTATATACATGTATTATATGCATTTTTCTCAATTTCACACAAATTGAATTCATTTTGTTTGCGAACCATGATCATGGGAGATTTCTTTATAAATATTTCTTGCACAATGGATGAATGAACTATTTCCAAAGGTCACTTAAAGGTTTAAATAGATGCTAACCATTTAAATATACAGTAGCACAGCAGGGATGCAAATTAATTTGGAATCATCAGCGTCTGAAATATGCATGTGTATTGTTTCCGTTTAGTTCATCAGATCAGTAAATTGAAAGCCTGCGAGATAATGAGATAAAATGAAAATACATGAAATAAAAATGCCCATTATCATGATTATGAGCAGCAAGAAAATTCAAATATACATAGTCGTGTCTTGATAAAACTTTAGCAGGATACAATTAATACACCACATGTACTATGCACACACGAGGCATTGGTAGCTTTTAATCATGACTGTGCATATATTTATATAAATATTAACATTTCAAGATTAGAAAAATAATTTGCGTGTCCAAAATGTTTCAGAGTTTTACCATATGTCATGATTTTTTATGTCGGTTATTTATGATTGCGCCCATATTCATCTAACCATGTCACATGTCCATTGAGAAGTTCCAGCCATTTTCGAAGCTATGTTGGAGTAAACCGGCAATTACTGACTAGTTGTGTCACAGACTGTCTGTCAAGTTCAAATTGTAAATTGTTGCTTCTCTGCATTTTTAACGACACAAATACAGAAGAAACTCAAAGCACGCTTGACAGTGGATTGACAGGAATGTCTGTTAGTTTCTTACAGCATGCAATTTCCAAACTCTCTTTCTTTCGTAAGACCAGTTTTACATTTTTGAACAAATTTTCCTCACTACTCCCCCCCCGCCCCCCCCCCCCCCCCCCAAGCGCATTTTAACTTTTCTTACCTGAAATTGAGCAGATAATTATATGTGATAAATAGGCAGCTTGCAAGTGCTGGGCGTACTAGTATGTGAATCTCACTTGCACAATTACTACATGTAATATTACGCTCTTTGATATACATACCAAGATAAACATGATAAATGTATATATAACACTTTTGCATATATTGCATCATTATTTCAGAAAATGATCAAATGTCAAAAGATGCATGTATTATAGTATGAGGTAAACAGATGAGTTCAGTTTTCCAGGCATGGTAGTATTTATGCAGTACAAATTTAAAGCCCTGGAATTACAAATCACATTGCTAGGACATGAATGTCACAATATTTTCTTTCACAGCATGCATCTGTTTTTGTGGATACCAAACATACCGTGAAAGGATGTGACAGTCGAAAGTACCTAATTACTGGCTAATTCTTCAATTACCCCAGGCTGAAGACATTCCTTTGCAGTCACAACTTCCACTGGGCTACTTTTGAAAAGATGATACAAAAATGTCAACAGAGGTGACAAAAGCTGGCATCTTTTCTGTAAATTTCTTAGATTGGTACCCACTTAAATCGCAGTGTGTTTTTTCTGTTACAACTTTCTGACACCTTAACAAATTTTGTAAAAGCGCTTCAGATTTGACAAACGTAAGATTAATCACATTAAATTGATATTGCATGAGATGAAAAGCCTTTTTTTTTGTCAAAATTCTTTCCCATCACAATAGAATGCCAGCAGAATAGAACTGTCGTGCAAAATGAGTAAACAATTATGCAATTTACATTCAAATCACACAGCAGTGAAAGTTAAAACGCTTTAAATGATCAACATTTCCAACATACTTGAACTTCTGCTATATCCATAAAAATACATAGAATGAGTGAATAATTATCAAGCAGCATACTTGTAGATGAATACATATGCTCTGTTTTTTTGCTACATATAAAAAAGGCAAAACAAAATTATACAAATGGTCAGTAATTAATCATTGATGGCAAAATTGACTATTAACATGATTAATAACATAAGAACGGCTACCAGTAAATCTTATACGAGTTAATAGCACATTTGTTTAAATACATGTACATTTCTTACATGTACACCCTTGGCTGCGTCTAGAGAACATGTAAAAGCTTGTATAATGAGTTATTGGTTGACAATTGTTCTAGATAATGCGATATCGTACAATTGTCCACACAACAACCTTGACAATTTATGCGTCTGTTGACATAAGGCCAAACAACAATAAAGATATTGACGGTGCGTGGTTTGGCAATCAATACATTCGACGGCACCTTAACAGTGCCATCGCATGTGGAAAGTGCTTCCTAGCAGTATAGTCCTTCAGGAAAGGTAAATATACACTCTGACAAAATTGTAGGGCTCCGTTTCAAGCTGAATAATGTGGTCATATAAACGTGTGAATTTATCTTATTCAATGGAAATAAGTGTTTATCTTTTTTTCGAATTTATTCTTAAAAATGCTTTTTGATCCACTTCCACTTCACTAAAAATGTCGATCCACTTCACTAAAGATGAGGTATTTCCACATACAAATTATGGTGGCCAGTACTTTTGCTGAAGTGTATATTTGACTCTCCCGGGAATGGGATGTAACATGCAGGGACATGCCATCAGACTCCAAGCACTTTCCATATTTACACCCATCAAAAATCAATAATATGGTCACACATCCCTAGCTATGATGGCCTGTACACTAAATGCTTTATAATGTTCCCCAGGGAGACGCAGACAAAATCTTCAGGGTGGAGAAAGGTTTCCATGCTAAGCTGACTGAAGTATGTAATGTTAATGCCAATAGGAAGGCATCAATTTGTTCAAGGGGCTTTTCAGAAGGGGGAGAATGGGTCACTTTGAAATAGGATCAACTAGATATTTTGAAAAGACGGTGACTGCATACATCAATGTACATATGGAACGCCTGTAGAATGCAACCGAACATTGGGAAGTCGATATGCTGAATAACTTCGTAAAATTTAGACTGCGTCTTCCGCATGTTCTGGGGAAGCTGATATAATTATGCTTGTTGTGACGTGATCGCTGGTCGTTTCCTGTTCTTGAAAAATGCTGGAGTTACGTCAAAACAGCGGAACAAAGTGGAATTTCGAAACATGTTGATCTAGGAATACCAGCAAAGAGCATAGTGAAAAAACAAATCAATGAGCTGGTGAAACCCTTGTACTGTAAATAGACATGGTAAGTACTACATGTTTCATGAATAATTGTGAAAAGTTCCTTCATATATTTATGTTTAAGGTGCGGTATGAGCACATTAGTGAGCTATGGTATATTTGAGTTGGTGCTAGGGGCTATCTAACCAATGAGGGGGGTTACATCACCATGGTGAAAGTCGAATACCGCACCTTACTCATATTTATGCGGGATAGCAGGTTAATAAAATACCAGCCCAGCTAAGTCATGCTGCGTGTTCTTCTATACACAAGCGCAGAGCACAGGTTATTACATGACTTCAAATACATGCCATATTTAAGTAGACTATAAATCAAGTAGCTCATGATTGGTTATGATCAGAATCAATAAAAACAACACCAGGATTACAACCAATAATATTTGAGCAGTTGGGATTACAACCGACCCTTTAGTTGAGTATTCAATGAGTCATTGGTTAACTCTCATGAGCATTTATTTTCTCATTCATTACCTTTGCCTTATGTGTACCGTGTACATTTAATCCAGTGTGACAGTTTGTTGGTCAGTCTGATCCTCATTTTATGTTTGAGCAATGAGGACCACTGTTACTTAAACAATGTTGGCCTAAATAGACAAATAAACTAATTACTGCGTAACAAATTATGTGAGATATGACTCAGTGAGTGATATTTAGTCACGCTAATTAACTACACTTCACTGTATTGAAGAAATCATTACACAACGGCAAAATACAAACAGGGATATGAATAGTAAAAACAATTGTTGTGAATTATGAAGCACCCACACATCACAATATTATGAGGACAAACTTGGAATTTCATGTGATTATGTTCATTGGACCAAATATGGAGAAGAAATCATGGAATATTTTACTACAATATATATATTAGTGACACCAGGACATGCATGCATATTATGGAGAAAAAAAAATATCATGCTGAAAACTTGATGCACAATTGGTCAAGAACATGTTGTTTACAGATTTGAAAACACTGTTCTGAAGAAAACAGCATGGATTCCACCCAATATACTCAGGTTGATGCAAAAATGACAGTAGTATTCCTAATATGAGAAATCAAATTTTTCTTGAGATTTTTTGCAATAATACTTTTCAAGAAGGATTTCTGCTGGCAAAACTAAAAAAAATCCCAAAAATACCTGAACAATAAGACCATCATTATCATGTTGCAACATTGTCTGCATACATCATGTATATGTGCAATTATACTGGCTTCACATGTATAATTAACATCACCAATGGATGTCCTGTTACATGTATTGATATGACATTGACCTATGATGTATTCTCCATGGACAGGGGCAGACTGTGGCACAGATTCTCAACAAGCTGGGTGCCTTCCACGAGAGCGAGCTCTGGGCGTTATGTCGGGAGTGTGTTGTCGCGCTTCTACGCGATAAGCAGGAGCTACGTAAGTTCTCACCGCATTTTATCGAACACCATATTGGTCCCATTAGTAGGTCCGTGTGCCAAAGCAAGACCTCCTGCGGTAGCGCGCTTAAAAATGAGGTCAAACTGAAGGTCAAATTTTGAAAAACCACTTTAGTAATATACCTATTGCCTCCAATTCTCTTTATTACAATCAAATAACATTATAAATGTGTGGATTGGAACACTCCAAAGTCTTATTAGAAAGATATGAATTGAATTTCAAGGTTACAAAAATCGTACATTTTTGGGGAAAAGAGGGAGGGGGGGGGGGGCATGCTGCTATTAGGGCACATGCCACTAAGGACCAATATGGTAAACATGCATGTTTGAGCAAATATTGGTGAAAAGTGTTGTCAATTTAATATTAATAATATTTGTTAGTTGTGTTACATGAGATGGGACCAGTTTATACTGGCTCTATAGGTTTTACTACTGTGTGAACATGGTGAAGAATTAAAATCTTCTCCACTTAGAAACAGTGTTACACAACATCCACACCAGTTCAAACATGTTACTTGTACATGTATTGTTTTCCAGATAGAAAAAAAATCTATTGGAGGAAATAGAAAAAGATGTCCAATTAATTCAGTTGAAATCTGATACAGAATTTCCATTCAGAACAACTTAGTACCAGTGATACAGGCACCATACTTATACATGTTATAAATGCATGTCCGTTGCAACCCCCTTGAAAACATATTCTCCAACTGCCTAACATGTAAATTTTTGAGACCAAATTTGGTGGTAGTGCCGAAATTATGCATGGGTCATTTGCCCGGTAATTTCGGCTTAAATTGGCAAAACATTGAACACACTCAAGAGGCTCCTTGGGGTGTAATTTTCAGCTCTGCACCAGGCATACGCAGAATGCCACTGGGAACAGATCAAAGGTGAACCGTGGGCAATTTGCATTTCCGTTTTGTGCAACAATGTAGTCATGGTAATTTGAACATGATTAATGCAAGCCTGTTGAATTTGTCCTTTTGGGGGATGAACAGAGTTTTTAAGTGTTGTAAAGTGTTTGATTTCTTCATGGTGGTTGTTGTGTGGTCTACTGATCAAACCTACGTGCCTATGATCGATGATAGGCAAACTTAGTATTAGACAAATCAAAATATGGAATTACCATCAACAGAATTTTGAAAAATGTTGATTTGAATGGTATTTCAAAGGTGAAGACATCCTATTTTGTTAATTTACATGTTTTATCGCAGATCATTCTAACATTTAGATGCTAATTCGCCCATATACAGCCGTCTAAAAAGTCTGAACTTCTGCTTTCAAAAACTATTTCCCAGAGTAGAAATAAATGTACATGTATGTGATCAAGCAGTATACTGTATTTCAGTGCATGGTCTATCAGGTGGGTGGCATTTTCTGGGGGAGGGGACCTGGATATAAAAATTTGTGGTAAAGATGGTAAATGACAGGCACAAGATTTGTATGTGGGGGGTGACAGGATGGACCAGGGCTATTTATCATTTGTGAGCGGGCAGTGCCGGCTGTCACCAGATCTCTCCGTAAATTGCCAGTGATGAATTACGAGTACTGCCGTAGCTTGGGGGTATCTTAAGGTGAAACTGACCATTTACATGTGTGGGTAGATGTAATGTGCCCGTGTTTCCCGTTGATGATCAAATGGACAACCACATTCTGTTCACTTCAGATTTCCATTATCTTAAAAGTGAGAAAAATCCTTTCTGACACTGTACACATCATATCACATACTACTAACCCTAGAATTGCCTCCTAGAGATCATACCAATCAAGTGACTCATATATTGTTTTGCAAAATTGTCTCTGAAATTTGTAGTTTTATTGCTCTTTCCACGTGCACGTGGATTACAGTTTAGGTCACACAACGATATACAATTTAGTTTCTGGACTCAATGTGGCCCATCAATTTTTGCCCTGTAGGCCTACATGTATGTAGTATTCAAAGGTTTCCAATCTACTGATTGTGTCTAGATATGTTGCTCTTCACATACACTGTAAACCCCTTGATGTTTCGCATCCGTTGATATTCACGACTTTCATGCTTTTATTTGAAACACATAAGATATCCAATACATAATTCAGAATACAAACTCGAGGGACCAATAGATCAACAAAATATTACAATTTCTCATCCCCCTGTATGGTTTGGTATGTACAATGTAACACATGTACAATTGTACATTGATTTTGTACAAGTCATGAGTAAATATTTTGTGGTTTATAAAGAAAACTCACAACAAATGTCGAGTCACACACGACTTATATATCGTTCTGTTTCCAGCGCCGTACGTTTCCCTGGAGACGGTTGTTATCGGCGACAATGGCCACGTGTCATTCTGCGGCATGCCAGAGGACCAACAGCTGGAGGTCGAGTTCCTTGCTCCAGAGCTACGGGAGAACCGCATCGTCACTGAAAAGGTTCTTGATAAATCCGGCCATACTTGTCTGATCTAGTAACTATATTTTTCCAATGGTTAATACCACAATATCACCAGATACATGTACATTGCCGTTTAAATTTAAATCTTTGCTTTGGAAATAGTAACCCCATTCCATTCATGGAATATCATTCGCAATCTTTCAGAGCCCCATAATAAAATCAGTTTCTGCTACCTGTATTTTTCGATCAAAAAAAAAATGCAAAAAAATTGTTCCAATTTGAACAGAACGAGATAAATCTAGCCTAGAATGTCCAACCCACCTAATAATAACGCCATTCTCCCTCTACAGACGTGCCTTTTTGGAGTGGCGGCCGTGCTCTGGTCGGCGGCGGACTTCAGGCTTCCCGAGCGACAGGAGCCCATTCTCAGCGAGACCTTCGAGGACATGCTGCTCTCTATGACACAGAACGATGTCTCAGCGAGACCCAGCGCGGTCGACATCTTCAAGGTTCAGTATTCATCTTTTGTTTCTGAGTAATATGAGTTCATGTATATACATGTATAATGTACAATATAATGTATAATATACGGATACTCACAATGCAAATTTTACATGTATTTTTACCTTGTATTCAATTATATTAAAATTTTTTTTTTAAATTTTGAGTTATCAAAATTCTCAAAAAAAAAACAATCATAAATAAAAACATATTTTTTGCAAAATAATCATGATAATATGTTATGGCATGGGATAATGTATTAATATATTATGATTATAATATGTATTTGCAGAAGTGCAATGACTATCATCTCAACAACAAGATGTCGTCAGTGAAAGTCTGCCGAGTCTTGGCGTCTGATGCTCGGAACGCGGCAGCCTACGGAAAAGACAATGTAAAATATCCTCCATTCAGCTCAAGTTCTGACAACAAAAGTTCTTAGAACATGTAGAAGGAGTTATGATTTTGATGAAAGTCGGTGAAAGTGCAATTCAGCATGAAATACTCCCTTATGGTTTTAGAATTCTTTTGGTCAAAATGTAGTATTTTTCATATTTAATTTTAGAAAGTTTTGGGTCAAAATGTAGTATTTTTCATATTTAATTGTATCCCCCGAACAAAGTTCGGCGGATACTATGGATTTACGATCGTCGCGCCGCCGCCGCCGCCGCGTCCGCAGACACTTTCTTGTGAACGCGCTGCAGCTTGCAAATCTGAACCGATTTTGATAATATTTTATATGGACATGTCTTATGGTGAGATCACGACACCTATCGATTTTGGTTGCCATAGCAACCAAAATAGCCGATTGGCGTAACATTTTGTGCTCAAATTAGCCTGTTGGACACACATGGGTTGTGAACGCTCTACGGGTGGGAGTTTTCGATGAATGATGATGAAATCGCACAGGCTCAATGAGAAAGACCATCACATGAAACCTATTGTTTTTCAGAATGATCGATTAAGTATGAATAAGTTTGAGAGGTTAACTTATTACGACAATTAAAATACCCACTTTGACATGTGTGATCAATCCAATAACCTGCTCTATGAAAGCAAATTGCACTGGATTCTTGTTCAGAATACAGAACTGATGTTTTTGGTGAAAAAAGAACAATATTACTGAATAAGTTAACATTGGTTTTACTAGTTAAGTCTATTATTGACCACAATAAAAATAGTTAAGACGAGAAACATTTATTATTGAGCTCAACCAGGTAAAGGTTTTGTCCAGTAGAGATTTCACAGGCGTAATCGAAAAAGTTAACATTATTTTTACCAGTTCAATCTATTATTGACCACAATAAAAAAAGTTAAAGTCATAGTAGCAAGGTACCATTATATGATTTTATTCCTGTTCACATAAAGGCATTGTGGACATTTGGTGATGAAAAAGGTGTTCGCGTTAATTGGTAAGTAATAACAGCAACATGTAATGGAGTATATTCAGCCAGTATTGCAATCGCCTTCTCCAGCCGATGAAAGAAATAGCTTCGGCAATTTCCGTAATCGTGACGTCAGTTGAGGCAGAATGTGCTTTGATGGCTGGCCAAAAACGTAAAATACGTAATTTGTTGGCCAGCTCGAAGCAGGGAAAATCACCTCAAAATGCATGCTATTCAACAGAAAACACGCAAAAACCAGCAAATACTGGACATCTTGCAGTTCAACAAACCTCCGTTTTGGGTGAATAAATAGTGCTGATTCTAAATATCAAGACATGAAATGCCGTATTTCTGCCATCTCACTCCTTCTCAAACATAGACCAGGGGAATGAATATGCGACATGCAGTTTATCTTGCTGGCTACATGTATTTTCAGGCCTGCCTCAACTGACGTCACAAACCACGTGACCCACACTAAAATCAGGATCAAAATCTTCGGCAATTTACGGAAGGAGTGCCTATTTGGTTCAATATCTCTAAACCCATTGATTGTAATTGTAAAATTCGTTCGAATTTATGGAAAACTATTCATAATAGACTAAATGAAAAGCACTTTAATCGGCATGCTACTAGGTCTTTAAGAAACATTTATTATTGGGCTCAACAAGGTAAAGCTTCTGTGCAGTAGAGATTTCATGGCTGTAGCCGAATAAGTTAGCATCATTTTTACTAGTTAAGTCTATTATTGACCTCAAGAAAAATAGTTAAGACAAGAAACATTTATTATTGAGCTCAACAATTTGAAAGATTTGTCCAGTAGAGATTCCATGGGTGTAACCGGATAAGTTAACATTATTTTTACCAGTAAAGTCAATTTTTACTTCGAATTTCAACTTGAAACCAAGTTTGGCACATAATATGAATTAAAATCTTGAAATGCAGTTTTTGTCAACTTTTGCTTGAATTTCAACTTGGAACCAAGATTGTCAAATATTCTGAGTTGAAATATAACTTTAGGTGAAAACTTTTATCTGGCTGTAATTTCGTTATTTTATCGAACATGTCGAAATGCATTTCGTATGCAGTGATTTTACTGGTGATCTTGAATTCGACCTTCAATAAGCTTGAAAGATTTCACGGGATGATAGGGCTACGGGGGATACACCCAAGCGGTCGTAGGCGACCGGAAGCGTCTAGTTTTCAGAAATTTTTTGGGCAAAATGTAGTATTTTTAGGTTACCGGACCTATGGTCCGATAACCTATTGGCATGGCATTGCGTCCGTCGTCCGTCGTCGTCCACATTTTTATCTTTTTTGTTTACGGGCGAATTTTTCTGAAATTTTGCACAAAAATACTTAAAAATAATTCAAGAAGGAGGTATTTTTTAGTTTTTTGATTTTCGCATTTTTAGGTTACCGGACCTATGGTCCGATAACCTATTGGCATGGCGTTGCGTCCGTCGTCGTCCGTCGTCGTCGTCGTCGTCGTCGTCCACATTTTTAGGTTACCGGACCTTTGGTCCGATAACCTATTGGCGTGGCGTGGCGTTGCGTCCGTCGTCCGTCCGTCCGTCCGGCGTTAACATTTTTATCTTTAAAGTTAACGATCGAATCTTTCTGAAATTTTGCACAAAAATGCCTAAAAATATTTTGAGAAGGAGGTATTTTTTTGTTTTTTGATTTTCGCATTTTTTTCAAAATGGCGGCCGTTTTTTGTCGAAAAACGCTCAATTTTGGACTTTGACAGCCATTTTCTCAAAAACTGTCTAATCAGTTTTGAGTTTTTGGTTTCAAAAGATTCCCCTCATATACCTCTGTGATATGTATAAGTTTGGTTGCCCTAAATCTGCCGGTTTTCGTGTGGCGGCCATTTTGAATTTTTGGCGGGTCGGCGAAAAAAATTTTTTTCGCCCCAGATCGCATTACTATCCATTTTGGGCCATTTCTAGAGCAAAAAAAAATTTTCACCCTTTGAAAAAAATTTTGGACTTAGAAAATTTTCGGCACTTTTTTCCTTCATAATGGGAGCTGTCCGGACTGTACTCATAGAACGCTTGAAGATAGAGCTTAGAAATTGGCACTTTCAAATGGGAAGTCATATATGGCGACTTGTGTGGTGACCTTGAATTTGACCTTGGATGACCTTGAAAGGTCAAAACAGCCATTTTGGGGTCAAAAAATGCCCAGATTTGCCTTTGTAGATGAAATGCTTGCAGATAGAGCTCCTGTTTGCATTATGAACATATAGGAAGACATATATGGCACAACTAATGATGACCTTGAACTTGACGTCAGATGACCTTGAGTGCCAAATGTCTGACTTGGAATGTGTAAATTGACCTGAGCGGCCTAAACGATTCCACCCAACATATAGAATATCAAATGCCGCACACATACATGTAATGGTTACATCGAAGTTCATACGGATGACCTTGATTGGTAAATCCCAAGGTCATATGTTTACACTGCGAACCTTGATTGGTAAATCTCAAGGTCTGTTACCTGCCAATGCTGCCATGGCCAAACCAAAATTGTCCGGTAACCTATCTTAGCCTTTGGGCTAATTTTATCTTTTTTGTTTACGGGCGAATTTTTCTGAAATTTTGCACAAAAATACTTAAAAATAATTCAAGAAGGAGGTATTTTTTAGTTTTTGGATTTTCGCATTTTTTTCAAAATGGCGGCCGTTTTTGACGAAAAATGCCTGATTTTGGACTTTGGCGGCCATTTTCTCAAAATCTGTTCAGTAACTTTTTTTCTTTTTGATACATAAGACTCCTCGTATGCACTCCTATGTTGTCTATAAATTTCGTTGCGCTTGAATCGCTCGAAGTGGGCCATTTTGGCCCAAACTCGGCCCGAATGGGACTTTCCCATGTTAAATTCTCCTATGCTTTATAATGGGACACATTATGCCTAATATCTCACTTGATATTGAGATTAGAGACTAGGAATCAATTGTGGACATATAGGAAATGATATATGCTGAATATTCTCGTGACCTTGAATTTGACCCCTGACCTCAGTTTCAAGGTCAGAGCACAAAATGGCTTATATCTCGCTTATTATCGACTCTACAGGTTAGGAATTAATTGTGGACATATAGGAAATAATATATGCTGAATATTCTCGTGACCTTGAATTTGACCTCTGACCTCAGTTTCAAGGTCAGAGCACAAAATGGCTTATATCTCGCTTATTATCGACTCCACAGCTTAGGAATCAATTGTGGACATATAGGAAATGATATATGCTGAATATTCTGATGACCTTGAATTTGACCTTCGACCTCATTTTCAAGGTCACAGGACAAAATGGCTAATATCTCGCTTGTTATCGACTTTACAGCTTAGGAATCAATTATGAACATATAGGAAATGATATATGCAGATTATTGTCATGACCTTGAATTTGACCTTTGACCTCATTTTCAAGGTCACAGGACAAAATGGCTAATATCTCACTTATTATCGATTTTACAGCTTAGGAATCAATTGTGGATATATAGGAAATGATATATGCTGAATATTCTCGTGATTCAATTCTCGTTGAATTTGACCTCTGACCTCATTTTCTAGGTCACAGGAGAAAATGGCTCATATCTTGCTCCTCTATTGACTGTATGGCTTGGGAATCAATTGTGGACACATAAAATGATATGCACTGAATATTTTGATGACCTTGAGTTTGACCTTTGCTTTCATTTTCAAGGCCACAGCAAAAAATTGCTAATATCTCTCTGATTGTTGAATTTACAGCTTAGCAATCAACTGTGGACATGATATATGCTTAATATTATATATGCTGAATATTCTTTTGACCTTGAATTTAACCATTAACCTGGCTAACATCTAAAATATTAAACATTGTCCGGTAACCTATCTTTGGCCCTCGGCCTAATTTTTCATCATGTTCATATTTAATTCACAGATACATTGTAAATACCATTCCAGTTCTGAAAAAGAAAATGTATTAACATGTAGTGCTCGTATGTTTTGATTTCAGGTGGTGGTACAATCAATTGTAGACCAAGAAATTCTCCAACAAAAGTCCAAAGTCATGGAGAGTATAAAACTGACATCCGTCAAGTTAAAACCAGTGAGTAAATTACATGTACATAAGAAATTGGTACGAGTGCCAAAACGCAAGAATCAAATCGTACAATTTTGTCAATTGACCTGATTCCTGTAGGCTGAGAATCGGAAGTTGTCAGAGGTGGAGACTGAACAGGCATCCGCGCACACACAACTCATGTCCGACCTCCAAAACAGGAAACAACTCAGAAAGGTCTGGTATGAATCCGTCAAGGGACTTCAAATATTACTGTGTGGTTACGCTTGCAGATATCTTCTGTCATTGGCATAGCAATATACATGATGCTCCATATATGTAAGGTGGATGTGCATATTTTGAATGAAAAGGCTCAAAATTTCAATTTGAATATGCTTCAGGTTCCAACACCACCGGTCAAGGATGCGGCCTACATATTCAACAATGATCCAAAGCTGATGTCGGCTCTGCGACACGTCACCAGAAAGGTGTCAATAAAACAGCCTGGTAACGTGGAAAATCCCACAAACTCTGCCTTCAGTGTTGTCCAGAAAGACACTGACCATGACAATACTGCAGAAATGAAACCGAAACCCATAGAATTACCACAAGAGTACAATTCCACAGCTACACACTTCGCACCCATCATTTTGAACGGCAACAAAACCGTTGACGATGCGACCAAAAACTCTCCGAAATCTTCCTCTATGGCAATGGCTGACGAACACGAGAAAAAGATCAAGGCATTGAAGAAGAATCTCCTTCGTCTGCGTGGCGAGATGAGCTTGGTTCAAGACATCGAGCGTGATGCAGAGTTGGAAGATCAAATGGCACTGCAGCGAAGCCATGCTGGGGAAAGGTCCCTGCTCTCAGTGTCAGGAATCAGGTCTCCCGTTCCAGTCCGGGCCGCTCCAAGTCCCACAGGCATGCTACTAAGAGGCATCTTCGGGGTGAAGGGCAAGAAATCCAACATGAAACCCCGGGGAGATGGAGATCTAGAAGACAGCCCAATGACAGCCGGAAAACTGAAGTCGGCAAAAACACTAACATACCCTGATAAACAGAGTAGCACTGAAAAAGCGCCAGATCTTAGGGGGTTCTTGCCTCAACAGAACCTCCTCGAATCTCAGGGGCTTCCAGTGAATGCACCGGTACCTCAGCAGCTACACAATCACCTCCCTGGGACGTTCAATAAAAATCCCACAACACAAAATCAAAGTCCAGTCTTTCAGTTTCCGCCAGTTCCTGTCAGTAGTCTGCAGCAGGCCGCGATGAAGAATGTGAGTCCACACGTCGAAGGCATAACGCCTCTACCTCAGGGTATCAGTCCCACCGTGGTGCACCCACACCCTACCACTGCCGGTCACGTTCTTCCTAGCCCAGTCGTTCCAAGTCCTGCAACGAACAGCCCAGCACTCCAGCCTGGTCAGAGTCCTGTAACCAACACAAGCATCCCCGGACAGTCGCCCTATGGTCTCCCGCTGTCTCTCCACCCGGGCATGCTGCCTTTCCAGTGCCAGCTCCAACAAGATCCAAGAACTGGCCTTGTTCATGTTGTCCCAGTCGCTCTCCCACAGAATCTCGGGGTCCAGTCGTTTGGCCAGATGCCCAGTGGTGGTGTCCAAATGCCGGTCATGTCTGGTCTACCACTGGCTGGGGTACAAAGCAATGTGGTGGGACAACGATTTGACTCGCCACTCGGCAATGACAGTTCCGAGAAGAGTGAGAAACGCTTACGGTCGTCAAAGCGACGAGATCGACGCAGCCACAAGCACCGCCACCGACACTGTGAATGTGAGGACTGTGAGAGCCGACACTCTTGCCGACACAAGTCACGCGAACGAGTGACGCCCTCGGAGCAAGAGAAGGAGGACGTTACTGTTGCCTCAAGGCAGAAAGCTTCAGAAAGAGTCGCGGACGCTGCAGAGGACGTTGATGAGAGGTCTAGAAAAACAAAGGATACTCGGCCCAGGTTCATGCGTGTTAGAGACCAGACAGGAAAACTCAAGCGTGCAAAGAGTGGCTCAAGTCTTGACTTTGAAAAGTTGACAGTCACCGAGATCCAGAACTGTGATACCGATGAAAAGTTTGACGATTTCTGTGAGTGTGGGCGAACCCGGTCACTCGCTGAGACCCGCCCTCTCTCCAAATCCCAGCCAAGCCTTGCCTCTCTAGTCAAAGCGGAAGAGATCTCGACGCTGAAGTCTCGTCGTGCCAACTCCCCGGACCCTGAGGTCCCTTCCCCACCCCTGTCGCCGTCATGGTCGAAGGACAGTGGTGTCAGTGGCTTACACTTGAAGGGCTCCGGGGACGCCACGTTGATGGAAAGACTCCTCAACAGCAACACTATCAAACACCAGCAGCGGCTCGCCCGAGTTATCAAGTTGCTCCGAGAGGACTTCTCTTATGAAGGTTACATGGAGAACGGGGTCGAGGATCTTGCCATGGGTGAGTGCCTGTGGCAACTTTGGAATAAAGTGTGGCTATCGTTATGCATAAGCTCAGGAATCCTAATCTGTCTTGATTTATGTCAATGTCAATTTGCTATAAACCTTCGAGGGATCTTCTCATTCTTTGTTTACACACCTTTATTAGCATGATTAGTTGTGGTTTAGTGACAACAAGATATTCTCAACCAGATCCAGAATATATAAATTAGCACATCACCTGAAAGGCATATGATATAGATTCTTCGATTCTTTTGTGGTTTTCAGCGGAATATGTGCTATCGCTGGCCGGACTGAAGTGGGAGACGTTCAACAGCGCTGTCACTGAGAAATACATTGACCTCTATTGGCAGGAAGACTTACTAAGCAGCCTGTACGAGGCTATCAATGATCAGAAACCCTCCACACACAAACCAGGGCAAGTTGGGTTATTCATCTTCTTTTAACTTATTTATTTAACATGTTTGAAACTGTTTACATTGTACTTTATTGAGTAAACACCCGTATTGAACAAATCTGTCATGAGAGACTTTTGTGTGATTGAATCGAGACGATCTCAGGCCATATTTCTTTTTGTCGCTTATGACACATTTTCAAAATATTGATCATACTACATTTAAATTTCATTTCTAGATCTGCACAATCAGACAGACGACAACACCCTCTTAGTTCAGCTGTGAATAGTAAACCAACTACAGAAGAACATGGAGACAATTTTGCATCGCACGACAGTGAATCAAGAGTGAATCTTTGCACCGAAAACACTAAGCAGGAAAGCAGAGACAACTCGGACAAACAAAGTCGAACTGAACATGCAGTCACACGTGACAACCATTTGCCTTTCGTTCGGAAATTCCAAAGAGCCATAAGCCACAATGACTTGTGCCGCCCAAAGCAAGGCTTGGCCACTTCAATGAATACATCCCTTGACGAGAACGGCCTACGATATTCTGTGGCAGACATCGATATTGAGTCCGAACAAAATCATATTCTCAACAGCTCCGTGGTGTCACTGCCCGTAACAAGGCCCAAGCACAGAGAAAACGTGCCTCAGGAGCGGGCTGTGGATGTGAACAGTGCTGAGTTGGAGCAACATCCACTCGATCCATCAGCAGTGATCACGAGTGAATCACGGCAACAGCAGAGGAAAATACGTTTCAAGTCGCAAAGCTCGTTGAACCTCTCGACATTCAGCACTGGCTCGAACAAGAACGAGTACCGCATAGTTCCAACACACCATGATCGACGACATCTAGAGTCTCACTATCAACAGAACAACAACGACAAATACACATCGACACCATCGTCGACAAACAATAGGCGTGATTTTTCCATCCTGTCTCGCAGCACAAGTCACCTTGCAACTATTGCAGCCTCGGACACAGATGGCGAAATGGACCTCGGGGTCGCCGTCTCAGTCGGGGATGTTCGAGGTCTCGGCCTGCGAATCAGACGGAGTGAAGTCGCTTACTACTGGACTGAGATGGGACAGGAGGAATGGGTGGAAGTCATTAATCAGCAGGTCAGTTGCCAAGAACACTGCTTTAATAGTAGCTTGATCTATACACAGCAAGAAAGTAGCAATCTATATCTGTGAATGTATTTATTCTGTACATGCTATTTACAGGAATCGCTCTCCAGGGAAGATATTGAGAAGCAGCTGCTGGAGATTGATCAAGGTTTGAGTATGGAGCATCGGAACCGACGCAAAGCGTTGAAATACTTCTCCCGTCTGGCCGACGTCACGAACAGAGGTGTCAAAGGTCGGTGGACAAGCCTTGAAAAGAATGATTCTGTGGATGGCTCAGTTTAGAAAAAAAAAGTTTATCCAGAAAAATAATTTTCTTTGTGTACCGATAGTTCATTTGGTATTCATGTGACAATAATGCACACATTATTGGCCGTCTCATACGAAGAATAATATGTATTCTGAGTGCATTGTCAAAATACTTGTAATCGTGACACTTATAAATGAATTTTATGTTGTCTCCAGGCCCTACCAACCAGCGGCCAATGTTAACCAAGATGAGTGGAGAGCTGGACAAAAACCTCAAGAGCATCTCAAGCTTGGACATCAAAAGGAAACATTTGGAAGTAAGGAGAGCTTACAATACTCAGAGTATCAAGATTGACAGTTTAAATTTTTGTATTTTGGAGAAGTCCTGTTTTAGAAATGCATCCCATGACAAATTACTGTAAAAATTACACACTGATGATAACCATATATAAATTGGGAAGTATATTTAAATGATTATGAATCGACAAACTAGTGCACATTTACATATCACCATTGCTGCAACCTTCAACTATAAAACAACATAAATTGACAAATCACATCTTTTTTTTCTGAAACATATTGCAGAATATAGCAGATGAAAAACAGTGCACTTTCAGTTCTTAAAATCGTGTTAAATTTCTTCAGGTGATGTACGCAGAGCAATGGGGTCTGGATCCAGAGCTGCTGTACGCTTTAGCCAAGTGTCCTGGAGACAAACCCATGCTTCTATCCGCCTGTACGAACCCCCTCGTACAGTACCAGATGGTACACGGTGTACAGGGATACAACGAGACGGCGTCACTACAAGCTGCAACACCACTTGGACTCATGGCCTGTCTATATGCACAGTACGCCTATTCTGCTTTGTACTTCTTTATTTCTTCATTGCTAAGAATATAATTGTTTAGTCATGTTATTCAGGGGAGAAAGAAAAGTATTGGTCCAAACCATCACTATTTTCATGTAATTGAACTGGTGTCATTAACAAAAGAAGTGATCAAAACCATAATTTTATTCATCTACTCGAACAAGTCCTACCGCCTTATTTTAAAATGTATAACAATCCATGATGAGTCTTTCTCGTTCGCCCGCCAGAGATGCCCTCACGAGCGGATTCATCCACCATTTCTTCTACTGCTACCGCTACTTCATCCCCCCGATTGAGCTGCTACGCTTCATCAGCGACAAGTTCAGTGCTGCCCTCTGCAGTCTCTCGCCAACCTCGGAAATCCCACTCAAGGTCACGCAAAGGTCACTGGATCTACTCTGTACTTGGGTTGACGGTTACTTTGGAGTGGATTTTGAAAACAGCCCGGCACTTCTCGGGATGCTGGAGAAATTCATCAATGAAAAGGTACTGAATTTAGCATAATGTATGGAAAAACTAGGGTTTATCATAATGTTCGCTGAAAAAATTATTTACATATGTATTGCATCAGGCATTATGATTTATCATGATGCAATCACTGCAAACTTACTGTCATTTTGAGAAATATTGTATCTTTGCAGAATTATGATTTATCGCAATGTGTTATCATGATCATAATGCATCACAAATGAGAATTGTTGCCATTTTCTGTTATGTTTCTAATTGTCATGAATAGTCATAATGGAATCATGAGTTATACTTCAGGTAGTGTTGAAGTGTGTTAGTAAATTAAACTCCAATACAACTACTGAAGAACAGCAATACATCTACTTGATCATGTACATATATGTAGCAAATATATATATATATATGCATATAATATATATATATATATTAATATTTTTTCATCTCCCCCCACAGCTCTCGAGTCACGACTGTTACCACAGTGAGTTGTCACTTCTACTAGAAGAATGCAAGGAGGGACGCCACATTGATCTTCTCTTCTCTAAGCCGACCGAACTCTCTAGTCTGCACCCAGTGTCACGGCAGCCATCTGGGAAAAACCCAAACGCCCCTAGAAAGGTTCGTGTTCGAGACGTTATATCTTGTATTGACTTATAGATGTTATTTTTACATTGTTTATAAATGAGTGTACATTTAATGAATTTTTGATAGTATGCAAAGCAATTCCCTCTAAAGATGCGAAAATAAAGGTTTGATAGTGTATGCATTATTTGTGTTTGAGCACAGTTAAAAATATGATGGACATTGAAGTTGATATGAATGGTTTTGCTAACTTTACAGCAAACAGTAGATTATAGGCATATTGAAAAAGAGGTAAAAGGTTTTCTTTTTCGTGTTTCATCACTTTGTTGTTCTGTATTTTCGTGTTGGCTGTTCATATATGCATAATCTCTGATCAGTACAAATAAATGCTTGTTGTTTTGCTTTTTCGTGACTGTAGCTGACATGCTGTACATGTGTTGTGTTAAAATGACTGATGTTTAATTATGATGAAACTAACATGAACACTTTTTTTGCACAGTTTATTGTCTCAGACTGGCAATCCAAAATATCTTGCACTTTTCGCTCAACATTTGTTATGTTTCCAGAATTAACTAATTTTCAAAATAAATATTTATTGCCATACCACTACCTCTATAATAAACTCTTTGGGTAATCTTACCTTGGCATTCAAAGAAGAGGAGAGAGAAATGAATGTCACAAGAATTTTCTTAAAATTCCTGACATCCATCTCGAACTCGAAATTGAAGGAAATTACTCTCACACATCTCAGATTCCCCGCGGTGTAGATGTGACGTCACACCGGTCATATGATTGACCTTAGCCGCCATTAATTTGCTCCTCCATTGTTGGATGTGCAGCAAGTCTTGCTTTCGGCATTCAAAGTCGAATTTCTTCACGTCTACGATCGTCTTTAGGCTGTTCTTTGCACAGCTTTTTCTTCAGTAGATCGTTCTTTCGTTGTTAGACTAGCTTAGAGTTAGTGATTTGCGATTTTTTTGGGAGGAAATGGTAAAGCCTCCCCAGGCCCCTTTCCTTCCCCCATTATCGCCCGTTTGTACTTCGATGTTTGATATGTTTCAGATATGAAGTGCATCGTTTGCAAACACTACCTTCCTAAGTGGGAGGCTCATAACGCCTGCTGGCAGTGTAGGGACACTGTTTATTGCCGTCCTTCAGCCACCTGTGAGTTATGCGCGGATTGGTCCATCGACGAGTGGAAACTCTGTCTTCAAGGCTTACGGGAGATTCAGGCCCGCAGGTTTGCTGGTTGCCCTACTCCCCCTTCCCCGTCAGATTCTGATAGCGCCAGGCCGCGTCCCAAGGCGTCTGAGGAACGCAAGCGGCGTTTAGATTTGCAGTTAACCAATGCTGTTTGTGCTGTAAGTTTTGATTTATCATTGTCATTTTCTTTCAGCCAGGTACGGGTCCCGGGAGCCGCGCGTTCGGCTCTCGGCACCCTAACTTCCCCACAACCTACGGGTTTGTGTGGCTCACTTTTGGCTCCCTCTCTACTGGCCCCTCGTTCTCATGCTTCTCTGGCTGAACGACCTGGGTTTCAGTGTCCGAGTGTGGTTTCGGGGTCTGCCGGTTCCGTCGGGCTCACGACGGTTCCCTGCGCCCGGGATCCCTCTGGACAGAGAGTGTTGTTTCCCCCTCCGGGTCGGGCTCCGGCCCCCGGGGCTGGGATTCAACCCAAGAGCCAGGGCGGATTTCGGTCCGGGTCCGTTACGCCAGTGTTTCGGCCGCCGGTTCCCGAGTTCCCGCCGGTAACTGGACCCCAGGCCGTGGCCCCTTTAGCCGTGGCCGGTAGGGACCGGGAGCCAATGGTTTTGAGCTGTCCAAACCCACGGGTTTCTGGGACCCCGTTGTTTCCAGGCTCACCCGTTTGTTCCGGTAATAATTCTGTTCATATTTTTCAGATTGCCGAGGATATTCAGGACGACTCCCCTCTCTCTTCCCTTCCCGTCTGCTCTTTTGCCTCGAGCCAGGGCATGATGTCGTTCGCCCAGGTAGCCCAGGGGTCCACTGGTCCGCCGGAGCCGCACGACTCTCCAGTCCAGGGGACTTCTCCTACTGTTCCGCCCGAGCAGCGCCTCAGGGGCGAACTGGAGGCTTTTCGGGCCGAGATGTTGGGACAGTGGCAACAGTTCCTGGCGAGGTTCCCTCCGCCACAACAGCCGCCACCTCCTCCTCCTTCTCCGTCTCTTCCCAGGGAAGACCCGCCCTCGGATGGGGAATCTTCTCCACCGGCTCAGCCGTTGCCTGGTCCTTCGGGTCTTACGCTGCCCCTGAAGCGTAAGGCCGAGTCCGACCAGGAGCTCGCTCAGTCCGAGTCCGATGACCCCTTGTCTTGGGGAGAGAAGCTGGACTTCGTGAAGAGGGTCCTCCCGGGTTTGTGGCCCGAAGAACATGCTCCGCCGCCAGTCAAGAAGGTCGCGAGATCTATGATATCGTCGGAGATGGAGCATCCACGGCCGTCGAAGGACGCCCTACGTTTTCCCCTCTCGGCTGGAGTCCGTGGCTCCATGCAGGAGCGAATCGAGGAGACGGTCAGGACGAACAAGACCGCGATAGGCGCCTTTCCTTCCCGTCCGTCTGTTACAGATTATTACACCTCGTCGGAGCTGGACGACAGGCCGACCACCTTGAGGAGGCACCACCCCCACTTTTCCTTCTTTAAGGAACCCAAGTCGGTGGACATTCCTTGGGGAGCGCTAGCCGAATTCCAGCATACCGTGCGGGTTGGTCTGGCCACAGACTCTGCCATGGATTGGCTTTCCATGGCCACCAAGAGAGCCATTTTACAGTGCCACGACCAAGTACTGAACAATCCGGATTTGGATCGGGATGAACTCGCGGAGGCCCTTCTCAGTTGCGCGTCCCTGGTGACCTCGATCGGCAAGGGCGTTGGTGATAAGGTTGCTCTAGACTCCCACGCACTCTGGGTGTCTGAGCTCTGGCGTCGTGACGCGTTCCTGTCCTCCCTGAGGTTCGAGGTTCCCGACCAGTTGATGTCGGACATGAGGGTCCTGCACCCGGTCATCCCCACCTCCGGGACTCCCACCTCCCTGCTCTTACCGGACCGTTCAGCGGACCTGCGTGAGGTGAAGAAGGAGGCGGACGAAAAGGCTGCGAAGTCTTCCACCTCCAACGCCCTCCTGAGCCAGTCCAAGTCTTTGGAACGGCTCACTCAGCAGATGGTGTCAGCTTTCAAGAAACCTCAGCCCCCTACACAGCAAGCCCAGCCGCAGCAGCAGCCAGGTCGTGGCCGCGGCAGGGCCCGAGGCAGGGCCTCTGGTCTGCCCTTTCGTGGGGCCCCTGCCGGCAGCACCCGAGGAGATCGCGGTCGAGGTCGAGGCCGTGGCCGTGGCGAGGCTCCCAAGCCCGCAGGGGAAAAGAAACCGGGTACGTATAGCTTCGGATTCCGGGCCGGATCCTTTGCTCGAGTGTCGAGAAGAGCTGCATGGTCAGCTCGTTTCGGTCGATATTCCTTCCTCAGACGAGCCCGTAGGAGCTCGTTTAATTCTGTTTTGGAAAGAGTGGGAGCGGCTCGGGGCTTGCCCCTGGGTCGTCTCGACGCTCCGTCGAGGATTCGGCCTGAAATTCGAGAAATTGCCACCGTTATCGCCCGTCCCAAGGGGTTTCACTCTTCCAAACGATCCAGAACGCCGCCGTGTTCTCCACGAGGAGATAACGGCGATGATCGAGAAACAAGCGATAGAACCTGCTCCCGGGGACACTCCCGGGTTCTACAGCGTGTTGTTTGTGGTTCCCAAAGCGTCGGGGGGTTGGAGACCAGTGATAGATCTTTCTCCGTTGAACAAGTTCTTAATCGTGCCGACGTTTTCCATGGAAACGCCGGAGCAAGTTCGTTCAGTCATGCCTCGCGATTCGTGGGTGGTAACGATCGATCTCAAAGATGCCTATTTCCATATTCCAATGAAACCTGCAGTTCGCAAATACCTGAGATTTCTCTATCTCGGCCGCGTATGGCAGTTTCGGGCGCTCCCGTTCGGATTATCGACAGCGCCGTGGATTTTCACCATGGTGGCTCGGGAAGTCCAGATTCTCGCCCACAAGCGGGGGATTTTTATCCACCAATATCTCGACGATTGGCTAATCCGGCACCATTGTCGCGAAACGCTCATCGTCCAAGCACAGTTTGTGGTAAATCTATGCTCACGGATGGGGTTCAAAATCAACCAAAAAAAGTCCGACTTGTCACCGCGTCGAGACTTCGTCTTCTTGGGGTATCGTTATCAGACTACCTCAGAGACTGTTTTGCCGACGCTGGATCGTCAGTCAAAATTATCCGTGCTGTCAGAAGGCTTCCTTCGTCGCATTCCACAGACGGCCAGACGCTGGCAGTCCCTTCTCGGGATGCTAGCGTCCACGGAAAAGTTAGTTCCGTTGGGCCGCCTGCACATGCGGCCTATTCAGCGGCATCTACACTCTCAATGGTCCCAGGTCACGGGGGACAGATCCCAGCTCGTGCAGGTCTCTCCGGAAGTCGTTTCCCATCTGCAATGGTGGCTGGATCCCGTCAATCTGCTCCGAGGGTCGTCATTCCGCCGGCCGCTTCCATCCAGGCACGTATTTACGGATGCCAGTATGGACGGCTGGGGCGCTCACTGGGACGACAGCGAGGTCTCGGGCACCTGGTCTTCGTCTCAGCAGGAATGGCACATAAACCTGTTGGAACTGGAGGCCGTGTTCTTGGCTCTCAGGCATTGGGAAACACATTTCCTCAATCAGGCTGTGTTGGTGGCCACCGACAACTCCACCGTTGTCGCTTACATCAACAAGCAGGGCGGTACGAAGTCCCAGTCGCTGTGCCAAGCCGCTATCGACCTCCTGCTCTGGTGTCACGACCGGGGTATTTCGCTTTTCGCGAGGCATATCCCTGGTCATATGAATGTTTGGGCGGACCGCCTCTCCCGGAGGGGCCAGGTCCAGGCCATGGAGTGGAGTCTTGCCCCCAGGGTATTCCAATCTCTCTGCGGCCTATGGGGCACGCCGATGGTCGATTTGTTTGCGACCCGGTGGAACCACAAACTTCCTTCGTTTGTGTCTCCCATTCCCGATCCCACGGCCATGTCAGTGGATGCGATGTCGACGTCCTGGGAGGGCATGTACGCGTATGCTTACCCCCCAGCGGTGTTGTTGGACAAGGTGATCGCCAAGTTTCGGACTCACCAGTGTCGCCTCCTGCTGATTGCTCCGTGTCTACCGCAGAGGTCGTGGTTCCCGGACCTTCTGGAGTTGATAGTAGACTTCCCTCGTCAGCTTCCGGATCGGTGGGACCTCCTCAAACAACCTCGCTCCAGCATGTTTCATCAGGCTCCCGCAAGTCTGAAGCTTCATGCCTGGATATTGTCGAGCGATGTTTCCGAAAGAAGGGATTTTCAAGGGAGGTGTCCGCTAGGATCGCCCGATCAAATCGAAAATCTTCTTTGGCAGTCTACCAATCGAAGTGGACTTCCTTCTGTGCTTGGTGTCGTCGCCGGAAGGTTAGTCCTTTCAGAGTCGATGCTCCCCTAATTTCCGAATTTCTTCTCGAAAAGTTCAATGAAGGGCGAGCTCCATCCACGATCGCGGGTTACCGTACGGCTATCGCGAAGACTCTAAAACCCAAACTTGGGATCGATTTTGGTCATGATCAAGGTTTGACTGCGTTGATTAATAGTTTCGAGATCGAAAGACCGAAAGCTAGGAACCCGGTTCCTGAGTGGGATCTATCGCTTGTTCTCAACGTCTTAAGAAAAGATCCGTTCGAACCCCTTGAGCGGGCCTCACTAAAGTTTCTGACGTTTAAGACGGTCTTCCTTTTGGCTCTGGCTTCCGGGAAGCGACGGAGTGAGCTCCACGCTCTGTCCTTTTCCAAAGTTAAGTGGAAGTCGGATGGCTCCTCGGTTCTCCTCGGAGTCATTCCCTCCTTTCTGGCCAAAACTCAATTAGCAGGTACGCCATTATTGAGCTTTTCCATTCCCGCCCTGACTCCTTCTCTGGGGCCGGGCCTGGAGGAAGACGCGAAGCTTTGTCCCGTGCGAGCCCTCCGCATCTACGTTAATCGTACGCGTGAGCTGCATCTCGGCAAGCGTTTGCTTTTCGTGTCCTATCTGAAGGATTTTCCAAATGATATCCGTCCTGCTACGATCTCATCTTGGATCAAGAAGTGTGTTAGATTTTGCTATGAAAAGTCACAGGCGAAAAAATCCACAGGTTTCAGAGTCAAAGCGCATGATGTGAGGGCTCTCGCGGCTTCACTTGCCTTTACAAATAAAGTGTCTCTGAATGATGTCATGTCTGCCTGTACCTGGAAATCTCATAACACATTCACTTCTTTCTATCTCAGGGAGTTAGCTTGGGAGGATGACTCCGGCCTCCAGCTTGGACGACTGGTGGCGGCGGAGCGTGTAGTCCAGCTGTAGATACCTGTAAATAGATCAACACGCCTCTGTACAGATGCACCTGAGGTCGACTCCCAGGGGAGTTGCTCCTCTTCTTTGGCGAGGGAAATTTTTGTTCTTCTGCAAGAGGAAAGTCACCTCTGCAGAGCCCCTGCTCGTCTCCATGCATCTGAAGGTAATTCAGGCGTGTATTATGGTTTAGTTGTAAATATCCTGTAAATATGTATTTTCGACTTAAAATTATAATTTAAAAGTAAAACACAATATTTACTACTTTCAATGGATATTTCCTACTCTCACACATCGGTGATGAAATTCCCGGGAGAGGGTTAAACCCACCTCCTTTGGTTATTCTGATATAACCCAAAGAGTTTATTATAGAGGTAGTGGTATGGCAATAAATAGGAAGTTTTAACTTGTTTAAAACCAGTATTTATTACATACCTACCTCTATAATAAACACGATTATTCTCCCTCCCGCCTCCCCTGCCTTAACCAGGTGGGCAAATTAATGGCGGCTAAGGTCAATCATATGACCGGTGTGACGTCACATCTACACCGCGGGGAATCTGAGATGTGTGAGAGTAATTTCCTTCAATTTCGAGTTCGAGATGGATGTCAGGAATTTTAAGAAAATTCTTGTGACATTCATTTCTCTCTCCTCTTCTTTGAATGCCAAGGTAAGATTACCCAAAGAGTTTATTATAGAGGTAGGTATGTAATAAATACTGGTTTTAAACAAGTTAAAACTTCCTATTTCATTTTTCTCAGAAATTTATTAACAAATGTCCACGTATTTGCTATTTCCCAAGCTAGATAAGTGTGTAGATTAGCTTTTATCAAGCTGAAATCTTTTCATGTAGCTGGAAGAATTTATCAAGCTGAGAGATTTTGCTTCTGCTCAAAATTCCTGAGAAAATTATACAACTACATGTATACCAATAATGTTTTATCATGGAAAATATGACCAGCATATGATGATTTCAACTATACACCATTGATCTATCTTATTATCGTTGAACTCAACAGTTGAGCTTCACACTTAATTGCTCATTCAATCCATATCAACTATTTTAAAACAAAAATTATTCTCCGTGCAGTGGGAGTCATTCAAGGCAGCATTGCACCTACCCGCGAAGCCACATCGCGTTCACAAGCTGAGTAGAGCGACAACGATCACATCCGTCGATAGACGATCGGGGATGGAGGCCGCACATGTGGACCTCATTCTCAACACTCGGCAAACACAGAAATGGTCTGATACGACCTCGCTCACGGACCTCACACCACAGATACTAGCTGAACAGCTGACGCTGCTGGAACAGGTTAGAATTTGTTACAAATATATTACTCTGAAGACAAATTATTGGGTATCATGATACTTATTTCATGGGTCATGTGTTTATGACCCACCCTTCTCCCCCTTGAATGAAAAAAGAAAACACCCTCCTGGATTTTCATTCACTATTTCAGGAGCTGTTTCAGAAAGCACATCCAGTGCATTTCCTCAACTCCAAGGCCCAGGGTGTAGCTGTTTCTATGGTGACCACTGTTCTCACAAGATCTAGGTCCATAGGAGAGTAAGTACAAACCATGCCGCTCATCTCTCGACAGTTTTTCTGCTAAATACTGTGCAATTGAAAGTATTTGTTTGATTTGGTCTTGGCTTATAATGTGTATATTAGTACCGGTATAATACATGTACCTGTCAAAGTGAACCTCAATACTAATTTTTGTGCCTCCAGGATGAAAATGGCATGGGATGATCATCCTGGAAACAACTTGTTTGTGGGGACGCACAGTTTCAGTGACATCATACAACGACTGGTGGAACACTCGAGAAGTGTCGCTTTTTGGGTTACAGCAGAAGTCATCAGCTGCAACTCAGTCAAGGTCAGATGTAACTCAAACAAAATCAGGTGTATCTCAGTCAAGGTCAAATGTAACTCAGTCAAGGTCAGATGTAACTCAAACAAGATCAGGTGTAACTCAGTCAAAGTCAGATGTAACTCAGTCAAGGTCAGATGTAACTCAGTCAAGGTCAAATGTAACTCAAACAAGATCAGGTGTAACTCAGTCAAAGTCAGATGCAACTCAGTCAAGGTCAGATGTAACTCGGTCAAAGTCATATGTAACTCAGTCAAGGTCAGATGTAACTCAAACAAGATCAGGGTAACCCCGTCAAAGTCAGATGTAACTCAGTCAAGGTCAGATGTAAATCAAACAAGGTCAGATGTAATTCAGTCAAGGTCAGATGTAACTCAGTCAAGGTCAAATGTAACTCAACAAGATCAGGTGTAACTCAGTCAAGGTCAGATGTAACTCAGTCAAGGTCAAATGTAACTCAGTCAAGGTCAGGTGTAACTCAAACAAGATCAGATGTAACTCAGTCAAGGTCAGATGTAACTCAAACAAGATCAGGTGTAACTCAGTCAAAGTCAGATGTAACTCAGTCAAGGTCAGATGTAACTCAGTCAAGGTCAAATGTAATTCAGTCAAGGTCAGATGTAACTCAGTCAAGGTCAAATGTAACTCGGTCAAGGTCAGGTGTAACTCAGTCAAGGTCAGATGTAACTCAGTCAAGGTCAGGTGTAACTCAGTCAAGGTCAGGTGTAACTCAGTCAAGGTCAGTTGTATCTCGGTCACGGTCAGATGTAACTCCAGGAATTTCAGATTTGACTCAGGCAACGTCAGATTTGACTCAGTCAGGGTCAGATGTAACTCAGTGAAGGTCAGATATGACTCGGTCAAGGTCAGATGTAGCTCAGTCAAGGTCAGATGTAACTCAGTCCAGATCAGATGTAACTCTGTCAAGGTCAGGTGTAATTCGGTCACGGTCAGATGTAACTCAATCCAGGTCAGATGTAACTCAGACAAGGTCAGATTTGACTCAGTCAAGGTCAGATTTGACTCAGTCAAGGTCAGATTTGACTCAGTCAAGGTCACATATATCTGAGTCAAGGTCAGCTCCTTCACACATGAGGTTTGAGCAATAGTCATGAACAGACACAGACATTTGAAGTTGTTGTGAGTTAAATTAATGAAGCAAAATTAATTTACCCGATATTTCTATGATGACCACAGTTTATCATACAACATAACTGGCCTATTTATTTTGCTTGAACACCCATGCAATATGGAATGAAATTTTGGGGTCTCAAGCATGTTTCTTATGATGATATTATATTGTTTTTAGGCCCAGGCTGCGCTGCTGTCAAAGTTTTTGCTGGCCGCAAAGTCTTGTGGGGACATGCAGAACTACGCAACGTGTCTGTCCATTGCTGATGGGTTGGAGAACGTTATCATCAGGCACTTGCCGGTGTGTATTCTTGAATTTATGGTAACACAGTGATGTAATTGTTTGATGGGACACCCATAAACCAACAAGTATGATGGTTTGGAGTCTGATATTCATGCCATTCAAAATAAATTTGAATAGTGTATTTTTTTCTGCATTGAAAGTTTTGGTGCTTGAACTTAAAAATCATCCTCTGCAGTGAAATGATAAAATAGCAACAAAAAATATGTGCTTATCACTTTGTCATTGTTTTGAAGGCCTGGAAGAATGTCCAGTCAAAGCACACAAACATTTTGACGGAGATCGCGGCCCTCCGCTTGACGCTAAGAGGTGACAGTCAGCAGTCTACCGACGCCCAGCACTGCCGCTCGGGCCCAGTGATTCCAAGTGTTCTACTGTTCTTACTACATATGCAGCAGCTGGAGATCGGCAGCTTCTTGTTAGCAAACAACATGTGCAAGTGGGCTAAAATCAGGTAAGAATTTGGCGAAAATAGTAAATCATGATTTCAGGTTCACAAATGTCTATGATTTTAAACATGAGTAGATTCGCGAATTGGGGGCATAGCATGAAATGAACATTGTGGTAACAAGTGGATTTCTTGTAAATTAGATATAATGAGTATTGGAATTTATTCATTTCATATATCGATATTTCAATTATTTCCTTCATTCGAGAAATTAAAAATTTTTAGGTGCCAAACCAGTCATCGAATTTGGTTGTTTCATCTGAACTGTCCAATGTAAGTTATTTTACATTTATTTTCTGCCAACAGAACAATCGTGAAAGCCGTGGATCAGATCCGTCTCTTCCAACAGCACATGTTCGACATTGATCCCGATCACGAGGTGCAGGATTTCCTGCGGCATAGGATACAGGAATTGGGAGCGCAGGATCTGGGAGTCATTGCGCAGCAAGGGATGAGTTCCCAGAAAGTGACCGGCCGAAGATTCCAGGGCGCGTTCAAACGCATGAAGGAACGTTTCCACGGCAGATCTGACTTCTAGTTGTTTAGATGTATTACAATAATGGATGATTCATTTGCTCTCAATTTGTGTTCTATGCACTTAATCAAAAACAATATATGAAATGTATCGGACAAACCTTTTATTGGAAAATTAATGTGATTTTTCGTAACATAGAAACGAACATTCATTTCTGTATGTTCATATTTGTTGGATTTCTATTGCACATATCATGTGTGAATTATTGATAATCATATACAGATCAAGTGTATCAATGATGGAGGGACTTTGCTTAATGTTCACACTTTGACAGATCACGTGCCTTGAACCTTTTTGCTACTTTTCTCCATATCGTTGTATGAACTGCACTTTTGTTAGCTGCTTTTGATATATACAGGAGCACACAAGTAAATGGTGTATCTCTGGATAGCCTTTGTACGTCAGAGCATTGTTGTACAATATTATGCACTGCATGCTTGACACTCATGAATTTGTAAATTGTGAGTTTTTGTGCACAAAGATAAAACTACACACATATCAATCATACCCGAAAGAGATTATCATCAAAAACTTATGTGTGGAAACTTTTCTGATGGTATTGATTTACATATAAAATTTCGTGAGATATGACTAGGTATTGCCGCCTTGTCTCTGTAAACATGTCCATGCATTATTGATTCACCGCAGATGATTATGTAAACTTTAATATATTGTTTCAGTTTATATATGATTTTGTATGTGTGGCCAAATTGGTGGTAATATATTGCTACCATGATGTACATGGCTGGAGAACTAAGAACAATGTAGTCTCACAAATCTGTGATTTTGAAAAAGAGATAATCACATATGTTTGTGTGTCTGTACAATACTACCACTATTTAATCAATTTTGTTTTTTATAAGTATTTACATGGTTGTATATGCACACATTTCCTCTATGCATTTGATCTTCAAACAGTGTTCATTTTGTTTGTGAAAGATCAAAATATGATTTTTGTTTTGTTTGTTTTCATGTATCTTGATGTAATTTTTTGTGTATATCTATTTAATCCTTATATAAATGATACCTGCATATATGCAATCACACGAGAAATGCACGGATAAATTGTTACATTTGATTGAGTCTGCATGGGGCTTGAATGAATCATACATGTAATAAAAGATATTGAACAGCCATGAATGTTGATTGTTATAGCAAATGCCCTGTGAAAAAATAAATTACCAAAAAATCATTTTAGAAAGAAGTTATTGATAAATTACACTTTAGAAGATCCATTACCCACTAGTATTTTAACATACATGTACATTTGAAAACTGAACAACATAACAGGATAGGAGAAGAGGGCCATTTAAAAGTACACTATTTTTTTAAGGTAAAATGGAGGTTACTATTTTGTTACGTTGGTTAGGAGGAAGAATGTTTTAAAATATATAGGAAACTATGTTTGGTGTATTTTTTTTATTGGGAGGTGAGGCATCAAAATATTGGTTTGGATTGCACATTAATGTAAATTGGTGAGGGCGTTATGACACCGTGTATCCGAATGTAAACTCTGTCATAATGTGCCCTTTGGACACTCCTATGATTATACGGTATGACTCGATTTCTATCATAACGTAATGCACGGTATTGTCATAATGTCCTCAATGTAGAACACAGACCAATCTACAAACATGAAACGAGATGATCTTTGCACAAGTTTATTGAAAAGATGTATTTGAAAGGTTGCAGGTTGTTATCAGTTAGCTCATGTTAACACAACATGGATATTCAGTGCAGAACGTTACCAGTTTGTATTCGTAAGAACAGTGTGAATCTTCAGTTCAGAACGGTACCAGTTGGTATTCATAATAGGAGTGTGAATCTTCAGTTCAGAACGTTACTAGTTGGTATTCGTAAGAACAGTGTGAATCTTCAGTTCATAACGTTACCAGTTGGTATTCATAATAGGAGTGTGAATCTTCAGTTCAGAACAGTACCAGTTGGTATTCATAATAAAAATGTGAATCGTCAGTTCAAAACGTTGCCAGTTCGTATTCGTAATAACAGTGTGAATCTTCAGTTCAGAA
This sequence comes from Terebella lapidaria, assembly GCA_949152475.1. NCBI lineage: Eukaryota > Metazoa > Annelida > Polychaeta > Terebellida > Terebellidae > Terebella > Terebella lapidaria. The sequence goes on from CASCJZ010000176.1 coordinate 70,382, forward strand.
CGTTACCAGTTGGTATTCATAATAGGAGTGTGTATTTTCAGTTCAGAACGCTACCAGTTGGTATTCGTGATAACCGTGTGAATTTTAGGTTCAGAACGTTACCAGTTGATATATTAACAGTATGAATTTTAGGTTCAGAACGTTACCAGTTGGTATTCATAAAAGGAGTGAATCTTCAGTTCAGAACGTTACCAGTTGGTATTCGTGATAACCGTGTGAATTTTAGGTTCAGAACGTTACCAGTTGATATATTAACAGTATGAATTTTAGGTTCAGAACGTTACCAGTTGGTATTCATAATAACAGTGTGAATCTTCAGTTCAGAACGTTACCAGTTGGTATTCGTGATAACAGTGTGAATTTTAGGTTCAGAACGTTACCAGTTGGTATTTATAATAACAGTGTGAATCTTCAGTTCAGCACGTTACCAGTTGGTATTTGTAATAACAGTGTGAATCTTCAGTTCACAACGTTACCAGTTGGAATTCATAATAACAATGTAAATCTTCAGTTCAGAATGTTACCAGTTGGTTACCAGTTACCAGTTTGTATTCATAATAATAGTGTGAATATTCAGTACATGATATTACCAGTTGGTATTCATAATAACAGTGCGAATCTTCAGTTCAGAGCGTTACCAGTCGGTGCTCATAATAACAGTGTGAATCTTCAGTTCATAACTTTACCAGTTGATATTCATAATAACAGTGTGAGTCTTCAGTTCAGAATGTTACCAGTTGGTATTCACAAAAAACAATGTGAACCTTCAGTGCAGAACGTTACCATTCGGTATCCATACTAACAGTGTGCATCTTCAATTCATAACTATACCAGTTGGTATTCAAAATAAGAGTGTCAATCTTCAGCACAGAACGTTACCAGTTGGTATTCATAACAGTATGAATCTTCAGTTCAGACTGTTACCAGTAGGTATTCATAATTACAGTGTAAATCTTCAGTGCGTAACGTTACCGTTGTTATTCATAATAACAGTGTGAATTTTCAGTTCGGAACATTACCAGCTGGTATTCATAATACCAATATGAATCTTATGTTCAGAACGATACCAGTTGATATATTAACAATATGAATTTTAGGTTCAGAACGTTAAGGTCCAGTTGGTATTCATAATAACAGTGTGAATCTTCAGTTCAGTTGGTATTTGTAATAACAGTGTCTCTTCGGTATTCAGTTCAGTCTTCATCTTCAGTTCAGTCAGTTCAGTATGTTACCAGTTGGTATTCACAATAAAGTTTGAATCTTCAGTGCAGAACGTTACCAGTTGGTATACACAATAACTGTGAATCTTCAGTTCGGAACGTTACCAGTTGGTATTCATAATATGAGTGTCAAGCTTCAGTTCAGAACGTTGCAAGTTCGAATCTTCAGTTCAGAACGTTACCGATTGGTATTCTGAATATTCAGTTCAGAACGTCACCAGTTTGTATTCACAATACCAGTGTGCATCTTCAATGCAGAACTTTACCAGTTGGTATTCACAATAAGAGTTTGAATCTTCAGTTCAGAACGTTACCAGGTGGTATTCATATTAACAGTGTGAAGCTTCAGTTCAGAACGTTACCGGTTGGTATTCAGGATACCAGTGTGAATCTTCAATGCAGAACGTTACCAGTTGGTATTCACAATAACATCATGAATCTTCATTAAGAACGTTACCAGTTGGTATTCCCAATAATAGTGTGAATCTTCAGTGCAAGACGTTTCCAGTTGGTATTCTCCATAACAGTGTGAATCATGAGTTCAGAACGTTACCAGTTGGTATTCACAATAACAGTCTGAATCTTCAGTGCAGAACGCTACCAGTTGGTATTCACAATAGGAGTTTGAATCTTCAGTTCAGAACGTTACCAGGTGGTATTCATATTAACAGTGTGAAGCTTCAGTTCAGAACGTTACCGGTTGGTATTCAGAATACTAGTGTGAATCTTCAATGCAGAACGTTACCAGTTGGTATTCACAAAAACATCATGAATCTTCATTAAGAACGTTACCAGTTGGTTTTCCCAATAATAGTGTGAATCTTCAGTGCAAGACGTTTCCAGTTGGTATTCTCCATAACAGTGTGAATCATGAGTTCAGAACGTTACCAGTTGGTATTCACAATAACAGTCTGAATCTTCAGTGCAGAACTTTACCAGTTGGTATTCTCCATAACAGTGTGATTCTTCAGTTCAGAGCGATACCAGTTGGTATTCATAATTAGAGTGTCAAGCTTTATTTCAGAACGTTACAAGTTTGAATCTTCAGTTCAGAATGTTACCAGTTGGTATTCATAATAACATTGTGAAGCTTCAGTTCAGAACGTTACCAGTTTGAATCTTCAGTTCAGAACGTTACCAGTTGGTATTCACAATAACAGTGTGAATCTTGAGTTCAGAACGTTACCAGTTGGTATTCATAATGACATTGTGAAGTTCAGTTCAGAACGTTACCAGTTTGAATCTTCAGTTCAGAACGTTACCAGTTGGTATTCTGAATATTCAGTTCATAACGTTACCAGCTGGTACTCATAACTGTGTGAATCTACGGTTCAGAAAGTCACCAGTTGGTATTCACAATAACAGCATGAATCTTCATTCAGAACGTTACCAGTTGGTATTCACAAAAACATTGTGAATCGTCAGTTCAGAGCACTACCAGTTGGTATTCACAATAACAGTGTGCATCTTCAGTTCAGAATGTTACCAGTTGGTACTCATAATAACAGTGTGAATCTTCAGTTCAGAACGTTACCGGTCGGTATTCATAATAACAGTGTGAATCTCAGTTCAGAACGTTACCAGTTGGTATTCATAATAACAGTGTGAATCTCAGTTCAGAACGTTACCAGTTGGTATTCATAATAACAGTGTGAATCGCAGTTCAGAACGCTTCCAGTTGGTTTCTCGAATGACATTACGAATTTTCAGTGCAAAACGTTATCAGACGTTCGTTGCAAAACGTTTTCATAATGACAGTACAAATTCTCAGTGTGAAGCATTACCACTTGGTCTTCATAATTGCAGTATGAAATTTCAGTGCTAAAAGCTAACATTTGGTGTTGATAAGAAGAGGATGAGTGTTCAGTGTAGGGCGTTACCAGTGGGTTTTCATAGCACGAGGATGATTTTTACTGTAGATCGTTGTCAGCTATTACTCACTCAGACTAGACTCTCTTGTGTATAACATCAGTCAGAACTCATATAATCGTGATTGGCCCAAGTAACTGCTGCTTGTTCACCAAAAAGGATAACAAAAGTGCGAGACGGATTCAATGGCATGTTTTCAGCGGACGATTATTAAAAAGTAGTACTTGGACCGCATAAATGTTCGGTCAAAAGAATTACCAGTTGGTACTCACAATAAGAGCGTCACTCTTTAATGTAGAACGTTACCAACTAATCAATCCTCTGACACAACATTGGTTGAACTGTTTGTCCAATGGAATTACCATTGTTTGACAGTATTTTTGTCGACGATGTGCATTTTACAGAATATGTTTTCAACCATGACCAGCGATAGAGCATTACCAATATTAATCACAATAAAAGTATGATTCATCATTATGTAAAACATTGCCAACTGGTTCTCATAATTTGTGCACGATATTAAGTGTATGGGACATCACCAATTGGTACTTATGTACACTCTTTAGTTCAGAACATTACCAGCTGGTACTCGTAACTTGAGCATGATTCTTTAGTTTAGAACATCAACAATTTGTACCCGTAGCTTGTGTGCGACTTTTTAATGTAGAACGTTACCAATTATTACTCAAAATTTGTGCACAACTCTTTGAGTGTAGAACGTTATTATTGGTACTCATAATTTGAGCGTTACTCTTCTGTGCAGAAAAAAGACAGGTTGATGCGCATAATAATAGTTTGACCAGTTGGTTCTTGTATTAAGAGTGTAACTCTTCAGGGTAAAAAGTAACCAATTGGCTTTCTTAACAAAGGCATGACTCTCTGGTGAGCACATTCCAGGACCCAGCAAATCCAACACTTTTCAAGCGGTGATCAGGCCTAAGGAAACGTAAGAAGTTAGGGATTTTTCCTTTGGACAGCATGTCATACGGAATATTGAAATAATAAATCGAAGGAAACCATGATTGCTATAACATACACGTATCCATCAAATTTTACCCATGTGACGTTCACATATTTATCACCCTCTATATCACACTGACCCGACAAGAACTATTCATAATTTCTCACAATGAAAATGATTTCAGATTCCATTGTAGTGTTAGTAAATTGTAAAATTAGGTTAGTAAATTACAAATAAACTATACACATATAACATTTCAATCACGTGGATATGATGAGAACAATATGACATAGGCTATACATACATATGCGAACCTCAATTTTAATTTTCGTTCAAGAACTTTTGATTTCGCTCAAAATGTTGAATATTGATTTTAATAGTCCTAAATCGAAAATGAGATATGAACCAAGTCTAGTGTATTGATTACCTAATCATATCGAGTGATAATTTATTCGGCCTCATCATTTAATTTCTCAATGGATTTGTCATTTTTCTCACCCATATCAGATTTTTTCTATAAAGTTTTCTTTTTTTCTCTTCTATATCAAACTACTTTGAATGTATTGATATATTAAATCAAAGTGATCTTAACCGGAGATTAAATTTAGTTCAAGCAAATGATATATTTTCTGATTAATACGTTCCGAAAAGTCCATGAGCGCCATAAGCGACATCAAACGGTCTTGAACGAGTGATTCGTACGGCTTAAAATATCGTGGATTGAAAGGTGTCACAGTATTTCAGTTCCTCCCGACTGAGTTTTATAGGTTTTTTATTTTGAAATTTGAAAATGGAGTATGCCAGGTTTGAACCAGCTGGGTCACACTCGGTCGATACTGAAGTATTGTGTGTCTCGTGGGTGGGTCGCTGGGTGGAGGGGGGGGGGGAGGGGCGGGGGGTAGAGCGGGGGTCGACGGGGGCTGGGTCAGGGGGTACGGTAGAGCGCGGGGTTTTGTGACCGTGGGGTGCAAGCGTATGGAAATTAGGCGCTACCCCGCGGGTTGATTTCTGTCCTGGCCACTCAACCGAGTGAGACAACAGGTGGTTTTTCTAGGCAATTTCATGGAAAGTCGAGACCACGTTTCGATTAAAGAGATATCATAGAAGGCCACGTGCCATATTGTGGGGGGTGACTTTTGGAGAGACAGTAGGAGGGGGCGAGATCGGTTCTGAGGGTTTTAAGGGGATGATTGTTCAAAGGAGTGGCCATTGGAATTGTATGTAGACAATTGAAGGCCGTCACTTGGTAATTGTGCAATCCAAATTAAAAGACTCACTACAGTCTCCGCGTATTTTAAGCTGTTGCTCGCATTTACATTCGAATGAAAAAGGGAAGTATTTTAGAGTTTCCCTTGATGCCCCCCTTTTGTGTTGTAGATATAGCAGTTCGATAGCGGCTGCTTTTCGAATATTCCCAAAATAGCAGGGGAGGAGGGGGGGGGGGGGGGGGGTTATATCCATCATATTTAATATTGTATATGAATAAACATACTTCATTTCAACAGTACATGAGTATTTTCCTCCATTTAGTAAATAAATGTATATATTTCAATTCAACAACCCCATAGTATGATTGTCCTCCGAATATTCCAAAATTCTGTGAAGGGATGTAACATTCAGTAATATTACATATTTTTGTACTTCAGGTCATTGAGTAAGTAATTTATTTTCAAAATGGGACACATAGAATACATGGTGATGAACATAACATGCATACATTGCATAAGTATGCATGTGATATACATGCAGTTACTTCAGTGGAGGTGTGCATCGTAGACAAACATGTCTATTTTACCAAGGAACAATAATACCAATATATACTCAACTTTTAATAATGATATATCGTGCATCCAAGGAAAAACACTAATCCACGTACCACATGATGTAATAATAAGTATACCATTATTACGAAAACAAACGCATCCAAGTGCTGAAACCCAAGTCAAGACCATAATTTAAAGATATCGGAGAAACGTACAGCGTTATGCAGAAAAGAACTGTCCCTTCTCTCATTTGAATTGCTGTATTGACTTGTTATGGCCAGTGAAGGTTAAAATTAAGGTCACCGATGAAATCATCACACATAACTCCCATCATGAGTGGGCCATTGGCTCAAAATACATTGTCATTTAAAAATAAGTAATTTCTACGTGAGATTATTAGAATAGGGCCTGCATTTCTTAAAAAATCCAGATCTAACTTACCCCCATTAATTGGATATTTAGCCTGCTGATAGACGAGTTGAATGACAAACTGGTTAGTTTATACGTGCAAACATTGCAATATGAGGTATGGTATAGTTACGCATGTTGTACTTAACTATAAAAAAAAACACACACAAGAAAGACTTCACTGTATATGATGGTTCCCTTCTGCAGAGGTGAAAGTCTTTTTGTTTTGCCCTGTCCCATAAAACGTGAGTGAATAATAAACATGGTAATTTCCGTTCGCAACGAGCTGGGGACTTTACGTTACTTCCATCTCCTTACTTGGTCAACAGTAATCGATTATCATTGATTTGGTTACTTAAACTCAACTTGATGAAAAGAATATTTGAATCATGAGATATTTTAACATTAACAATCTACAATCCGACAAGATTGTTTCCCCCATCAGAACAAACGTATATACAATGACTGTCTTACTGAACAAATAGACATATGTACCGTATTTGGAATTTTGGAAGCTGCAATATTAATGAAATGTGACAGACCGTCCTTAACAGCAAAGCAAACATTGCGCTCACGAAATCTGAAAATTGAATGTTTAAGTCACTTTCCACATCCAGTGATGTTTGTGTATAAAATATGAACCTATAAAAAACTATCAGTTACAAATTATCATTATAGAAGTTGTCATATATATTGCAGACATGAGCGATTCATGCCATATCATGTCAACAACATTAATTAATATATTACATTTTAAATACATATCCACTATTAACTTAGAATATTATTAGACAATCTGAATATATATATTTTTTATATCATATAAGGCTATGGTTTTAGTAATTCTAAGTTCAGACTTTAGAAAATATAACATGTTGGTTGAAGAGAAAATACAACCAACAACTTTTACGTGGGTTCATATGACAAATATCCTACATGTAGCATTTCGACTTAAAACTTCAACGCAAAACAACAGATTTTGGAGAGATGAACAATGCGTTACGAGTCGTTACTCGCGTATGTTTACCTATCGAAGAATCAAAGTTTATCAAACAATGCAAAAACAAACAAGAAACGCATGAATACTCTAAACATAACAAATCAAAAGTTTCACGTTCGCAATATTTTTTCAATCAGCATTGAAAACATTCTTTCTATTTCTAAGACACTGGATTTAGAAGGCCTTTGATGAGTGAGCGTTAATGGCCTACTTACAATAATTGTTTGCAAACAATGCCTTGTTAGGCCATTACCCTCAGCTCAGGTGTTTAAAAGTTGATTGTAATCGGCTACTGAATATTCAGAGCTCACAATACCAATGAAGCCTTTGACAGCGAAGACTTTCATTGTTCAAAACGCAAAAATGTAGTGATAATTGCTTTGTTGGATCAAACATCTACATTGTATGAAAAGTTGGAAACGCTGCGTCACTTGAAAATGTTAACACCTTTAAAATCTTAAGGAGGAAATCTGACTGAATGAGAGAGATTAAAATATTCTTCACTGAATATTTTAAAATGAAAACCACACAGGCATCATTATTACAGACAACGATTTGAATATTTAATGACCACGTTTGTGATTATGTAACGGTGATTGGCAAATGAACTCCCCTGGTACATTCGGATAGATTATTACATAAACAAGTAGCATTTCAATTTCTTTTCAACATCACACCATCAATTCCAACAAAAAAACCCCACATTGACCACTATGTGTCACTTTCGAATGTGCCACGACTCTGACCATATTGACACTGGGTAGTATTGTATCGTCCAGCAGTCGATGCAGGTTCTTTTTCCCCTCGACTGATTCAAGCCAAGAAAGATCACATTGTCTGTCTCCATCGTGAGATCGCCGTGACAAGCGGAGAAGGGTCCCGTAGCTACACACATATCTTTTACATGAAGGTGGCGGTCCCAGGAAACAAAAAGCGTCAAATATTGCACCCACACTTTCCCCCTGTGACCGTCCTCGATCTCTGAGTGACCGCCATCCCCATGGGAAAGGCCCTCGCTGACCGCCTCTCCCCCGCATGTAATACCCGACCCTAGGAGCCAGGTGGAAATGTCTTGGGGTGGGGTCTGGGCACTTTCAGACCCTTATTCTCTATATTCCCACCCCACCGCGCACCCTGACCCCGATTAGGGGGGAGGGGGCGGTGACATACTCGGTCGAGTGCCTTCCCGGGAAAAGGCGCTCTATAAAAACGTCACCGATCTTCACTGGTCGTCCATTCACCTTACGAGGTTCTAGCTGCACACTGACGACAGCTCGGCATAGCACTGAGACAGGAAGGATCGCCGTTCCTGGACTATCAACTCATGTACTTGGGATATTGAATGAGGAGATTGGAGAGAAAAAGGGTGCCAAATTGCTTAGACATGGAATCAACACGGAAGAAAGTGTCAGTGAAGTCACCCAAGATTCTTATGAACGGGAGAAAAGGTGAGTAAATTTTTTTTACAGTTGAGCCACAGCTGAAACGCTCTGCTATTTTCTTTCACAAGAATATACACATGTTTTTCCCCTCGTATTCTTGGCAGAGTAAAGCAATTTGTATTTCAAACACACTAATTCGAAAACTATTAAAACTGCACGGAACAGCTTTACTTTGTTCAAGACAGATTTAGCATCTAACATCGTGTATATGAAAGTGAAAAATAGAAAAACGAGAAAAAAGCCCTGGAAATTAATGGGGGGATAGGTAGAGAATTATACATCTGGGAGAGAGGATGGGCAAATGTGTTTGTTTCGCTCCCAGTGTACTCTGCTGGCAACACGCAGGTGATATTTCAACCCAGCTAGAGAAGAAAGAATACTGTTTTGAGTGTCTTGATATTCAATGCGGCTAGTAAAACACACGCGACGAAGGTGGTTTTTAAAAGTGAATAGCCATCTTCATAGTTATTATCTGCAGTAATAAAGTTCATCTCGAATAATACGTTCCGTTGGTAACAGGCCCTTCTAGTCATTAACTATGTGTGTCCTTTGTGTGGGGATTTTAATTCATAGGCAGTGAATATATAAGTACACGAAAATTTGGGGGGAAAAGGGACAAGGAAAATCATTCTTAATTGCGCGCGTGTAAAACCGTTCCTGGAAATTAAACGTCAACGCAAGCGTGTGAAATTGACAGCACATATGCAAATACAAACAACTAACCAACAATTGCAGGCGTTTGAAACGATAATAACTTGGCAAAAATAGTGCAAAAATATCTACAATATTGAACGAATGCACTGGTTGAATTATGTAAAATATATTACCACAATAATTGGGACTCGAGCACACATTGATGATATTGAACGGACGAGATAAGACGTGAAAACAAAGTACCCACTTATAGAATCTGTCGCCAGTACCCGCAAGGGCCGGGCTGTTGCCACCCCTGGTAACATGTGGCCGTCGCCATGGGAACTCTGTAATCGCACCGTGGAGCAAGCCTTCCAGGGAAATTTACATTTTTCACGAGCGAATTCGAATTTGTCTTATCGCTAAACGTCCGACTGTTGGTCCATTAATTTTCCGATATTAGTATTCCATCTCTTGTCCGATGGGTGGTCAATAATATTATATCGCCCACTGTAAATACGTTTAGATGCCATGCAAGCATAACATAATGTCAGAATACTTATTCATGCATTCAATCCACACACGGGTCAAATGTCCGTAACCGGCTGACACGGGTATCGTATATGTCATGCCCTGATCATATCTTTAGGTCTGATATTGGCCTGTTGATCGTCCATTGTCAAGGACTCGTTACAAATTTTGTTCACAAAAGAGTCCATTAATGACCACATTAACAACCTGTTTTGGCCCCAGCATGGTGCAAGCTTTTGATGGGTTGACCGGGAGGCGTGAGCCATTAGGGACTTAATTGTCAATTGTAAACAATTAATTATATCAATTGACTGTTTTATTTTAATTTGTTTAGTATCTGAACGACAAATGTAACATTCGAAAATTGAAGTTGAAAAATATAACAATTGAAAAAAAGAACAATATATAGTAGTACTTTAAGATTACATTTAAATACAATATATCGGATAGATATTTAACGATTAGGGGGAACTGTTTTCACCAGTCTAACAGTGACAGCCTGACGAGAGAGATTACCCGAGTCGATATAACCATATGAGTCGAGATCAGTTATTGTATTTGATAACAATACCAACGTGTACAGATCCGCAACACGCGTTTGACAAATACTGTACGGACGCGGGAAGAATATTTGTATTTCATGGACTGCACAGGTTGTCGGCATCAGATAACATTCATGAACATGCTACCTGGCTTTGTATTATCTATCGGCCCCAACAATACCTGGTATACATCTAAAGCATTTGCCAGTTGCCACGTGTAGAACTATATATCGCCTCTTTTGCATGTATAGACTCAAATGTGTACGTTGGTACAAAACGGCTCCAGTTCAGTAGAGTTTTGGAGTCAGGCCCCGCCACCTGAATACTTCGAGAACTCCACTGTTACCTAGGAGATCAGCTGACCTTTATATAGCGTTATTGGTTCCAACCGATATCATACAGCACTTTTTGCACCGCAGGATTAACTCAAATAGATCAGAAGGTTTTTCCCCCACAGACAAGAAGATTGGATACGTGGAGCTGATGGACTTAATCCGATAGATTTGACCCGCTCGGGTTTTCACGGACAAATTCAGTGCAATATATCATGGGATAAAAAAATGTATTATTGAGGACAATATTTAATTGAATTTGAGCATTTGAAACGAACCCGCATGGTTAACTTAACCGAACATGGAATGACTATTAGCTTATTTTGAACTGATATTCGCAATATGCGAGTCTAAATTGACCCGATTGCGGGTTCTCTTTTGTTTAGAACAAGTTCAACAACATATTGGATGGTCTGTTATTTCGTTAAATAGGGGCCGCGACAATATTGCAGATTATATCTCAACCAGTATTCATAAAGATCACATACTGTCTACATGTAGGTAAACCGCCAAACGCGACAATCACCTGCCCCAATGGGCGGGGTATTCCAAAACCACCGGCTTCAGACCTTGTTGGATCAGGCACAGTCCAAAGAACATCTCTCCCGTGGATAGCAAGTTACTTCATCATGCTGCTTCAGGTCTGTCCGTCCACCAAGTCTAGAGATGTCTCTCCTCGTTCGATTGACTATGTCAGCGAAGAAACATCGACGAAATCATAGATCGGTTGAAATCCCCGTGGACGAACAACAACAAAAATCGAGAGCAACGTGACTCCGCTTAACTCGTGATATTGCCAGTCCGTACACTGGGGCAACTCTGCAATCAGCGATCAAATTTCTTGACATTTATTTATCCTACACCGCGTCTTCACTGGGGGAAAGCTAACGTTAGTAGCAATCAATGAACCGATAGACGGTTAAACTCGAGCTTAACGTGGGGGCGCCTAAATATATACATCAGATGCAATGTATTTCTATTCAGGCCTATATTCGGATGCTGTGCATGATCAAAGGTAATCGATTGGAAATAGATGGGACATGTGAGTTTTTTCAGTATGCGATCTGTACTGACGAATGGTTGGAAATGGTTTGGCCTCAAGCTTCAGCGACGAAAGTGGATTAATTTTTGACGATCGTTTTAGCATTAAATTGAGGCTGGTAATTTTGTTGAAGGCGCGGTATGATCTCAGTAAATTACAAATTAGAAACGAGGATAGTTATCGGTTGAGAAATCAATTAACGGAGTGTGTGTGCACAGCACATCATAGGCTCACACATAGCGTCAGAGATTCCGGCATTCGTTTTGGAAAAGCTAAAATTTGCCAGTTATACTCATCTGGAAATTATTTGTTCAGACAGTCTTTTTTATGTAAATAGAGCGAGTGGTTGCAGGATTATATCTACAACATAATCATCAATCCTGGGCGAAAATATGAAACGTATCACCATATGGATGTATCATCTTCGATCGATTAAGGTTTATTGGTTACCGCTTCTTGGAAGGATAATTCATCAAACGAGAAAGAAGTTTCTTCCTCATCACTGTCACCGGTAGCATCTGGTCGGCTTGTGACCGTTATAATGGGCATGAAGTCCTGAACTATGCTCATTTTAACGCTCTCAAATCTAACAGGTGCACACACAACACTGCAAGACTAATGAACAATAATACATGTTACAAATATGGTCATGTAACAACTGCAGTGAATATGCATGGAGTACATATGTTGCATTGTGGGTACCGGCACGAGACCACGTGACACTTCAGCCGATATATTGAAGAACCAGGCTGGAGCCCGAGTTGACGGAAAGAAAACAAATACAATGAAAAGATGACATGGAATAAAATGTGTTCAATATGCCCGATAATAAACAAGCCCTACCCCTCCTCCCTAGTCAAAATAATGAATCAATGAATATAATACTGCCCACTCGTGTGATCTCTCTTCGTCTTTTCTTCTTCTTTTTCTTTTTCTTCTTTCTTCTTCTTGTTATTATTATTATTATTATTATTATTATTATTATTATTATTTCAGTTTACTGTTGTAAGTAGTAGTGCCGCAGGTATTGATGACGTCATGATTACTTGCACTCTGCTCCTTAATATAGTGACTGTCTAAATCTACATTACTACATTATAAAAATAGTATCTCGTTATATTCATATAATGCGATATAGTACCTTTCAAATACTACATTCGTGATTACGTAGCTCACATCAAATAATTCGATGCGTGCTAATTTTATTTGAAACATTTTTTCGGCATATGAAATTGATAATATCATAGCATGGAGTCATATATTGTCATATCGGTACATTATGACATTTATTTACCTGTAACAAAAGTCATTTAATAGTATGGTAACATTGCAACTCATATAGTTCCAGTGCATAGACTATTTAGATGCGTGCTTATCTTCACGATCTTTCAACAAAGTTAACATTTCAAATGTGAATGGACCATATTTAACTCCGGTGGGCGGGGAGGTCAGATAGTTGGGGGTTAGAATACGTTATCAAAAACAATCAAAGATTGCATAAATAGATGGTTTTGGTTGCCCTATGAGACTACACAACAGGCCACGTGCCTCCACATCGTGACACAAGTCTTTGGACAATGCCAACAATGTCCAAAATCGATAAAATTAGAAGGCCCGATCGACCTGAATGAAAATAAATTATAGATATATGCTATGTACATATATACAGAAATGGTCTAATTGCATGTGCACATTGACAAATTAGAGACACAGGCTTAGGAATACATGATATGATAATGTGGCGTAACAATATTTTTCCCCTTATTTGCATACATTATACTTAGATATTTATTATTTTTTTTGTTAACACTTAAAAGAGTAAATTTATCGAAATCTAACGTACAATAATTATAGCCATTGCATTGATTTTACCTTACCTTACTCTATAATAAGTAGTAGTGCCGCAGGTATATTGATATACTGCCTGCACCCTGCTACATATCATAGCGTGAGTGAAACCCATCTATCAGATGTCTGTGAGATGTATAAAGTTAATAACGAAATTATTCAGATTTATAGATCTATTCTATTCCGAGAAACGATCACAATTTTTCTAACTCGATCTATGTTGATGTATTTAACGTCATAAAATCGAAGTATTCTGCTTTTTATTGTCTTTAATCACAATGGCAATACTAGATTTAATATTTCATTCAAATACACCAATATTTCACATGTGAAATAAAAAAAAAAAACACACACGATATTTTGACATCAGACATTCTGTGATCTGGCGCCTCTGTAATAAGTAGTAGTGCCGCAGGTACAATTCTACCCTACCTGCCGACTGCTACATATCACGGCGGTTGCCCCTAGCAACAGTTGTATAGCCATATTTACCCCTAGCAACAGATCTAATGCCCCATCTGCCGACTGTTCCGTATCACATTGCGGTTGTCCGTAGCTCACTTCTACAATAAGTAGTACTGCCGCAGGTACTAAGATATTGTTTACCTGTGTCTTACTCCTTGTCATAGCGGTGATCAAAATTGTCATCGATCACTGGGAATTATCGATTTTCTATCGGTTATTGAATTGATTGATCGTAATGACAGCAAAGAGATGATGTCGGTTTCGTTAATAAGTAGCAAAGCCGCAGGTAATGCTGACTGTTTGTTACCTGTGACTTTGTGCTTGTTATTGTGACTTTGACAACTCCTTCATTTAAAATAAATTCTACAAAATTGAATAGATCTAACACAATTAGATCAATTGTAGATTTAATTAATTTAATCAAGTTAATGGGAGAAAAATGTTTCATGGCGCTACTGTAATAAGTAGGAGTGCCGCAGGTACGTTGCTATGGTAATACCTGTGAACTACCTACATATCATAGTGGTTGCCAATGACTACAGCGCCATTGCGGTAGCGATCGATTACTTATTGATCGATTTGAAGATATTGATTTACGGTGCCTCTATAATAAGTAGTAGTGCCGCAGGTACATTGAAATACCTGCCCATTGCGACTTATCATGGTGGTTGCCATTGGCAACAATTTCAACTCTTCGTGGAACACAGAAAATACCACATCGATGTGGTCATGGCATTGTGTATGTGGATTTCAATATATATTTTATTCAAATGAAATGACCCGGTGCCTCTATAATAAGTAGTAGTGCCGCAGGTATATTGAAATACCTGCACATTGCTGCATATCATGGTGGTTGCCACTAGCAACAACAGAAATTCATGTGTACTCATTCCATACCAGTGAAAGATCTACATGTACGAGTTACGTCTATGGTTCAATGAAGAATATTGGCCAAGATAAAAAGAAAATATATATTGTAATTTATGAAGTTGATTTTGACCAATTAAATCGGTCAGTTATGGAAATGATACAAACATTGCTGGTATCAAATTCACTTTGAGCACATATCAAAGCTGCACCAATTCCAGTAATATACCTAACATATAACGAAGTCTAATTAAATCCCTGGTATCGACCGGGCCTGCATATTTTCACTTTCTATGGACCGTCATTCCTGTTGGTATGCATAGAAATATACGACTGTTAAAAATTATGATACACATACAAAAGATATATTCGAATATGATGGCGGCTTGCCTTGCAGTAGCTTCAATAGTCAGTCTTCCCCTATGCTGATAACAGTGATGTTTAATTTCAGGCGTGCGTTTCCGAATGCGGAATAGCGGGCCAGTATTATTTAGTATCACCTGCCTATCTGGTAATATCACCTGGCCCGCAAGCTAAAAACAGCAGAGCATCTTGCCAGTGAAGTCAGTTCGATCTCGAGATCACACCGGGAGAATACACTGAGGAGAGTTGTACTCTACTCTATCAGCTTTATTGTAGATTTATTCGAACAAAGACCCTGCTTTTTGCATTCTACTGTTGCCATCTTCGCGTTTTGAAAATTTTCATGCATTGAAATCGTTGGACAATATTTGAAGATGAAAACCCCACCAGGAAAAAAGTGGAGAGGATACACGCAACTCTGTGGCTGGAGGCACGGAAGGACGGGTGAACTATTTATCGGGTTTGAACTATGCCATTTGAAATTATTTCTTACGTTCGAAATGCTCAAAGCTTGGCTTAGTGCAATTAGTGAATCGAGTAGGCATGTACACCAGTTACACACTGATCGAAGCTGCCTCGGTGAATATGAATCATATTGTTCAATTCATTTATTCGAAGATGAACATAGTGTGTTAGCAAAAATCATAAAAAGAATTGACCAAGTAGCTAACTTTGCCTGTTTAATTAATAATCAAATTTATGGCAATGTGGATCTCACGACAAAATGATGTCCACTGTTAGCTTCGGTGGATCCGCCCCTTTTAAAATCTACTGGATCCGCTCCTCCAAGAAGTACCATCAGCGACAGTCTGGAGTAGCTTAGATACAATGCTAAGTACTGGTGCCGCAGGAGTTGTACTGTGACTCTCCTGTGGTCCTAGTCCTTAATGTCGATTGAAGCTTGACATCAGAACGGACACAAAACTGACACGTTATGATGTAAGCAGTGTGGGGCACGGACACATAATGACAGTCACAATGTGGTGGAGAAATCCGAATAGTGAGTACTAATATCCTTTTTCAGTGCTGTCACGTTTTTCAGCATTGTTTTGTTGTTGTTGCTTTTTTATATATATTTTTTTCATAAATATATATAATTTTTGCAGCCTTTAAAGTGGAGAAGCAATGCATTAAGATTAATTTATTGACAACACTTCATGGGAGTAATGGTGTTTTTTCATGTTATGAAATTGCCCTTTTATTAGGTAACAATCTCTGTTCATAGCTCAATACATGTACATTCTATTTCAGCCAATTTGCTATGTATTATTGTCATTATGTGTCAGGCTTGAGTATACCAGTATGAATTTCATAGTACATACACCAGCTTGGAATTTCAGAGATGCTATTTGTAGATATACATCTGAAAGCAGATTTTGTTTTTTCAGAAATATCAGAATAGAACCTTACTGTAATGAATATATGCAAAATATAGCCATAGTTTCATAAGTTTATTTTTGCCAACACAATTATGCTTGCATTTCATATTTACACATTTAATAATCAAATAACAAAAACAAACAAATATACCGACAACAGCAACATTTTCAGCACTTCTCCATGGAATCATATTTCACAAAACAATAGGCCTATTGAGTTGATTCAATCTTTTTTCACATGAAAATTCCTGACACTCTTGTAAAAGTTTTTTTTTGTCAAAATTGGGAAGACATGGAAATTTTGCAGTTGCACTTTGGAATGTTCATTTTGATAGATTTTCAATATATTTTATATTGTCAATATATAAGTATATATTGAAAGTAAAATATCTAGTGTCAGTTATTGGAAAAGGAAGTCATCATAAACATTATGGCTACTATTTTAAGTACATGTCTACTGTACCCCTTTTATATATGGTATAGTTTGAACATCTGATACTGACATGATGTTCAATTTTCAGGCTTATTAAATCCCTGAACATCAGCCAACAACAATTACATATGATTTTAAGTTTTGAACAGGAATAGCAAAAGCTTCCCGATTAAGTACATGTAATGTAATTGAGAAACCAGTCGAAGAACCGGTTCTGGAGATCTTGAGTATCAGAAGCCTGTGGTCATCTTGTCATATCAGGATCAAGGCTCGCTCGCTCAGACTGCATCGATAGAACGCCCTCAGCCCCGGTCACAGATCAGCTCAACCACCTGGCGAGACAGGAATAAAGTTTAGGGAACAAATATAATAAATGTCAGATATCATTGCTCAATATTTTTCGTACTTTAAGAACAAATTCGTGAAATGGATTGTAATTTTCATTATGAAAAATTTACATTAACTTTTTCAGAAATGAAGTTATAGATATTGCCATGTTAAAACTTCTGAGTAGAAGCAATGACTAACGAACTACTCAAACGCGATATCATTGTAAGCATGTCATGATTGTGAATGATTCTGTATTCATTATTTGTACATAACTGCATATACCAGTAATGTCAATTACATGTACATGTATTAGTAGATAAAACATACAACAGATTTCACCTGAAATAGATAGATAAAAATTTGCATGTGGATCAAAGACATTAGAATTACATCCATCATAAATGTGAGTTATACATCCATACAGGTGAAATATCCACATGATACATGTAGATATGCTGGTAACCTGTACATTCCATATACTTGAGTCATGTGTATACATTGTCCAATGAACTGATATTGTATATTTACTATATACCGGTTGGTCCGGTAGCAGGGACAAATTATTCAGTATATGGTATTGCTCACAGATACTATTCAGTATTCTGAGGGTTATTCATAACATCATGCTGGTTGGAGTTTGTTTATCTGTGACCATGAATTAACATTGCATTCCATGTTTCATGACTCAATATGCTGGTTTTATCATATAGCATATCATATTGATCAGTGAATATAGTTTTTCAAAAAAAAATTTTTTTTTTAATATGCTGGTTTTATAGTTTAGCATAAATCATATCAGTGAATAAAGTTTTGAATATTCTTCCATTCTTTCCAATGTATGTCTTGACTATTACGAATTTGTGGAATATTTGTGAAAACTTTCTGCAGTATTCCATGTAATCGTGTCATCACATTGTATATGCATGTTTATCTCAATAAAATACCTGTA
Source organism: Terebella lapidaria (assembly GCA_949152475.1). NCBI lineage: Eukaryota > Metazoa > Annelida > Polychaeta > Terebellida > Terebellidae > Terebella > Terebella lapidaria. Next base: position 88,759 of record CASCJZ010000176.1, read on the forward strand.
TACTTTGGAAAATTGTCTACTTTTTTTTAAATTACCAGTATTTACACAGTTTCTAGTTGCCTCTATCATATGAACTGGATGGGAGAGTTTAGATATTTGAATACATGTATTTACAGTTAGATATAATTTGTAAAATATCATAATTTCATTACACTTACAAGTATACCTCATCCAGATTTTTATATTTTCAAACACAAAATCATGAAATATCAGCAAATTTCACTAATATATTTATCAAGTTTAAATGTTGGTCTGAAAGATTTTGAATTCGATATTGGTAACTAAAGCCATATACATGTATACTATATGTATACCATAGTATACTGAGGTCTTATTTTGTGGAGACACATTACATTTATATCTATATATAACATGTACCATTTGAGTTGAATGCCAATTTCTAAAAAGTTTTGGACATTTCTTTTTAAAATTGAAAAATTTAATAATCTCTCAGAATATTAATTCTCAACTGATCATGAGCATCTAGGTCTGAACACAATTTGGAACATTAGAAACAAATGTTGAATTTGCACTATTTCTTTCCCATTCTTGGTTGGAATCTGGATGATGACTACCGGGTAACCTTTTCGATTCTTGAACATGCAATTTCTTAGTTTTACTGAGAAATTAGAATTCTTTTTACTGATGTCCGAGTTTGCTCTGCTAAACGGAACCCAAATGTGCTTTAGTTAACAATAGTTTTGAAAGAGTGAATACTGCTCTTGTGAAATCTTTGGATGGTTTGGATGCAGTTTTATAGTTGTGTCTACCAATATACGAGTAACGAGAAATAGGGAACCGAACAATTTGAAAATATTGTAAGTTTGACATCTAACGCACGTGTATCATGCATACATATATTGCTTATTCAATCCAAGTCTTGGTGCTTCTGTTTCTGTTCACACAACTTTTTGATTAAATTCTCTGAAGATTACAAAATATTTATCAAATTTGATATATTCAGTATGTGGCCACACAGTAAACTACCAATACCCTTTAAATCTTGGTTGAACTTGAACATATTGTGGCAAATGCCATGCCTACATATAAGGTATGAAATATCACAAACCCCGAGACTCAAAACCATGACCTATGGGCACTGAGTCTGGCATCTTATCTCCCAAACCAACCACTTGACTTATTGAACCAGACTTAAATATTAAATTTAGATATATTCTGATATAATCATAAATTATCATAAAATGAAAACCAATACAGGTTTGACTTTAATTGTAAGGAAGATCACAAGTGCACTTTACAAATTTCGTGCAAGATAATTGAAAATATTGCTATATTTAGCACACTGCAAAATCAAATGTAAATGTGCAAAATTATCATTATACATGTACATGGACATATCTCCATGATTTTGATAGAAAATAAAATTTCACTGTATATCAATAAGTGGAAAACCCAAATCTAAATATTTTGCATGACGTCAAAGCAAACACATTATACAATGTTCATTTCACAACTTATAGGCATTTGAATAATTCCACTTCAGTGTCACATGATGTTGCGGTGAAGTATGTAGGCTTCACGGAGCAGATCTAGCCATCGTTATATGCAGCAACATGAGTATTTGCACTCCCAAAGACAGAGAAAGATGGAAGAATGTACATGTACAAGTCAGAGTTAGTTAGATCCATCGATCAGAACGAGCGACATGCTGCGGACAGAATCTGCCGAGTAAAGATAAGAAAATAATCACATGTGATATAAAAAAGGCTTCTAAATAGGCCTACATGTTAGATCAATATATCTAGTACTAGTGGGAGAGTGTTTAAAAAAATTCTCGAAGCACCAGATGTATAATTTTGACTAGAACTAGCTGCTTTCCACATGGGAATCATCTGTGGTCACAGTCTTTCACAGGATGGTGCACGATGACTTTCCGATGATCTGCGAGTGAATGACTTTGACACTGTGACTCCCAGTGGCCGTCCCATCATCGTCCTCGCTTTCAATGTCAGAGACAGGCTCGGAACAAATGGACACAGCCTCGGACAGGACGTAGAACTCATTGTTGTACCACTTCTCCAGTTTTGCCGTCGGTACGTCATGTTTCCTCAGCTTGTACAGAAGTCCCTGCCAAGTGGTTTTCTGTTTATATTGGAGGGGGTTCGCAATCATATTATCCAAATGTTCATCAAGCGACAGGTCGTGCAGTTGTTTTGGGGAGAGCTGATTGGCTAGCGAGATCATATGTGCCTGGGCAGTCTTAGAGAAATCCATCTTGACCTCTGACTTGATAACTGGAGGAGTTTGCATCGATTCAACGAGTGACATGATGTAGCTCTCATCTTCATGCTTTGCATCGTCAGAATCAATGGGATTCCGATCAAGGTAGACATGATCACGAGCGGTTTCTCCCGGGCGGATATCATCTTCGTCCACTGATACTTTTATCATTTCTGTCCCTACTTTGTGGTCCTCATCAGTCGCGCTCAGCCCGCCACCGACAGTCGTGAGAGTGCCCATCGTCTCGCCAGAGACCTCGATGTCAACCTGTTCTCCCTCCTCGTGACTCCAGTCAAGAACCTTAAGAAATGCCGAGTCCAACTCTCGACCTTCCTGAAGTCTAGCCGTGTGGTCAAGTTTCTTCAACACACCTTTATCGAAGTCAACGCTGGCTTTACGTGGGTGGAATCCTGTTGTCTCATGCAGGTCATAAGCGACCGCAGAGTTTCGAAGGCCGTAATGATCGTTTTCGACCTGATACTCGATATGTTCATGGAGGGATTCAATGGATTTGGCATTGGCACTTACACTGGGTTCCATGGTGCTTGGATCGAGACATCGGTGCACGGCGCTGCCCACGATCTCATCCAGCAGGAAGTGAACCAGGCTACAGGACGCGTCAGCGAAGACAACAGACGGGGAGTGAAGCAAGTAATGTCAAATTTGATCGATGACTTTGTTATACAGGTAAAATAGAAGTTACTCATACAGATTCTCTAGGAGTTGACAAGCTATCAATGTACAATGTAATTCATTAACATTAATACATGTAGGATTGAGTATTTTGGGGAGAGTACAGAGATATCAAAACTTGATGGTGATAAGGTCGATACTGTAATATGGAAACACCTTGCGGATGCATTACTCACTTTTCGTCAGACACAAAGCGCCACAGGTAGAGTTGAAGGTAATGCGTGTCCACCTGGGTCTGCTGTAGTCCGTACTTGCCAAACGTCCGCAGCCTTACACATTCGAGGAAAGTCTAGAGCAAAATGTGAGGTATGAAAGAGTATGTAGAGAATTGAAAACACTAAATGAAAAGTCTTGGCGCATGTGTGTTGATTTCATGCAGTTGATTTTATCAGATGCAGATTCTTATACATTTCAGCAATACTTGTTCAGTAAGTAAATATACATGTCATGGATGTTTCAATACAAACCTTGAGACTAATTTTAATGATTCCTGTCAGCACTGACACTTTGGAGGCTTCAACTGCACTGAAAATCTCGATACGTTCCGAGAACAGCTTCTGAATGTTACTCAAGAGGTTGTTGTCCAATGTGCTGAAACGAGAGAAGAATTGTCATGAGCATTTGAACTTGTACAGACGAATTGGTGAGGATCACTGAATCACATGTATAATATAACAATATTCTTATTGACACAAATAAAATTTTAAAATAGAACTTTTCTTCATACTGAGAAATATCTGAGCTTCAATACTGATATAAAACTGCTATGGAGAAGATATACGAGGTCTTGATTGCAAACCCTCTGAGTTATATACTATGTGGTTTATTCACCTCGGAGTAAAGCTCCAGTTGGATCGTGTGGCTGGTTTAGACGTGCTATAACTGTAGCTACGCTTGGTTGAGTCACTGCTTCGTTCCTTCCGTACGCCCTCCTCGTACAGCTGTCCGACCTGCGAGTCAATCGCGGTGATGTCCTCGACCACACGCTTCATCACGGCTCGAACATTCCTAGGCTCGATCGTGTTGAGCCAGTCTCGGGTTTCCACACTTTTTCGCAACATCTGGAGCAAGAAATCAGATGTCAAGCTTCGGGGATGAGATTCCGGTGAATATCTTCGACAATGCAAAATCCAAAGTTCAACTGATCTGAGCAAATTTTCAGAATAATCTCAAACACGTACACACTGTTGTAAGTTATATCATCCATTTTGTGGAGTTTGCAGGCAATACACAAATTTCAAGCATGTACGGACAAGTATTTGACTGTGGAATCCCACCTGAGACAGCGCCTGCCCCTGGACGCGGACGTAGTGGTTCAACAGTCTCTGGGCCATGTCCTTAGCCTCCGCACACAGCTCCGCTACCGATGTCGTTCCAGACTTGTCTTCTACGTTAAATTGCTCCTCGGTCAGTGTCATCTGATGGAAAAAAAATATGCAGGAGTATTATTTAGAATGCTCATTTTCAATACTTTCTTCTTTATGTATTTTTTGTTGAACACCAAAGACAACTTCGTTCCATTTTAAGTTGTTACTATGTGTAAAATACAGTTGATTCAAATATGCATGACTAACTGTACAGATATTTACCGGTATGTCATGTACGTATACTTGCGAGATAACTGATGGTCGTCTGTTCGAAGTCTGAACACAGTCGTGCAAGCACCAGTAGGAGTGATGGAGGGACAGCTCCCTTGTCACCCAAACCTTCACAATAATCCTACAGGACAGGGGGAATCTTTTATCAGTTACTGACATTTTGCTAATCAAATTTTCATCTGACTATGTTGGCATATAAAGATATAGATGATGCCAACGATCCTATAGCTACGCAAAGATATGTGACTTCCATCAAATAACCTTGACAAGAAGAACAGCAGCGCCTTGTGGTTTATTCTATGGGAATGTCTAGACAATGAAACATTATCTAGACACAGCTAGGTATTGGCCAATTCCTACCATGCTTAAACGTGATTCCGTTGATAACGATGTCACGCATTTTAAGTCTCATTTGATAGGAGTTGACCATCTTTGCGTAGCTCTAGGATCGTTGATGACGTATGAACATTAAGGTATACTCACTGAGCAGACGGACATGATGTGGCGAAGGAAGGCCACCACGAGTCCTTCCCGGACGTCCTGACTGCAGAAATGTCCGCGGAAATAAGGCTTCATCGCAAACGTGATGTCCGACGCTATGAATGCCTGCAGGAAGGACACAAAAATCAACACAATCACCCATTTCAAAGTGGCAAAATCATACATCTGTGGAATCTTTGGTGGTTCAATTTGGGAATATATCGATTATAAATTTGTACCTGCATGTTGGTGAGAACAGACTTGATTTGTTCTATCACGGACGAGTGTAGGTTTTGCAGTAGGTCGGCCAAGTTTGAGCCACCGCCTTCCTGTTTACCAACCAGTCGTGGTGCAGCCAAACTTTGTCGAATATCCGTCAGACAGTCTGTATATTTACAAGAAGATCCTAAACACACTGTATGTACCACATACACGAACTTTTCGTCCACCATGTACACAGTACTGTTAATAAGCTTGGCTCCTACTCCTAAATATTTCTTAAAATCATTTCGTGAAATTTGTCACTAAAACATTCTGGAATACTTCACTGTAATATTTTTGAACTGAGTAAAACAGAATACTGGAATTGTCCAAGGAGTCTGACAAAATTTTATTCATGCAATTTTGATGGCTAACTGACCAGAGTAGTGCTGTTTGAGGGTATCCAGATAGTGAGCTACCCTGTCCCTGGAAGCCTTCGACACGATCTCAGTCCCTGCCCTGCTCAAGGAAACAAGGAAACATTTAATTACATGTACCCAAGAATCGTAAGTGAGGGGTTCATTTACATGTAAAATCATCATATATCTAGTTATTAAGTCTATGTTGAAACCTGTTCAAACTCAAATACATCTACATATTTGATAACACAATGTCCACTCTTGACCATGTGAGATGATCCCATGTTTATTTTAGAGGTCAACATATGCAACACTGGTGTTTATTATAGCAGTAATGATACGGCAGTAAAGACAGGATACAAATGGTATATTACCTGGAGAAATCTGTGTCAGGGAGCAGTTTATTCATGGCTTGGAGGCGACGGTGAAAACGGTCCAATGCTCGCACCAGTATAGTGTTATCACCAGACTCTTTCTGCAAGAAGGAGTAAGCATTGATTTATTTCAAAGATGCAGCGAAAACTTAGCTGTTCCAAAGGTTTTGCATTATGTATCATATTATACAAACATAAACAAAATTTAAACTGTCTGTACTATTTTACAGGGAAAATTGGAAGCAAAGTTTATGAGCCAGTTCTGAGAGTTTTTGTTTTTACCTCAAGTTGGACACGTAACCGGACATAGTTGAAGTATTGTTCCATGATGGTATTGATAAAGTTGACTAGTTTCTTCAGGGCAATGGCGTCTAACTGCTCACTGTAACACACCAAAACAAGAAATGTCTTTCCAAGTAAACAGTCATATTCTGTTTAAACCAGCAGCTATCTAAATCACAGTATTGGTAAATATTACATCGATATGCTAGTATAATTATGTCAAACATTCTAACAAATATAGCTAAACACACATCTATCATGTCTATTGAGAAAATACATATACATTTTAACAGTGCAATACTGAATCACATAATGCCCTATTCCACATGAATTGCTTAATTCACCAAGAAATCAAATTGTTAAATTTATCATTTTCAATCCATCACCTTCTGTTCACAAACAATGACAAAACAACAACACTGCTGGACCCGAGTGTACTTTCTAACCATAGCCCAAACTGTAGACCTTAACTTCCAACGTCTTATTTGGTCTTTCACCAAATACACTTGAATGATCACATACACACATGTACATGTATTATGAAACACACAGGATTGTCTTCTAAATGATGTAATATGTACATGTACGACTCGAACCAACGAAAATATCACATCTACTGGGGAGAAGGGTATATATAATCCACATAATATACACAAATGTATCTTGGTACACATTTTATACATGTATAATACAAGTACATACGAATTGTATACGAATTCCATGCATGCCTTCTATTATACATGTATAAAGATAGAAATGGAAATAAATAAACAAATTCATAGACTCAACTCATCATCCAATACCAATACTAGTACATTATCTTATGCACATGTCAGAGTCCCGTAAAACCATCTCCAGAATTCTGTATATTTTTTACTCTAATACCTAAACGCTCTGATGCGGTACAAGTCTAGGGGATCTAACAAAAACCTGTGACGAAATGACGACTGGATCAGCATTTGCAAAGGTTTTAGTAGGTTTTTTTCTCAGGCAAGAATTTTATACTCAGTATGTTGTTCATAGATAATATGTAAAATTCAATGTTTCTAATATTTGGATTTTCGGACTACTGCTCCGAGAGGTACCAGGTATTTATATTGTTTGTGAAACAGTATCCATCTCTCTGCTGTATGAAAATGGCAAATCATAGCCTCAATGCATGAAGATTATCGCATGCATGTTAGCCTGGCCAGAACTGAAAGCAATTTCTAGCATGTTAATCAGATATTTGACAGTCCACGAATTAAAGACCATTCAGGAACATATGGGTCTAAACATGTGAATCTTTGGTTGAATTGATAATTCTCTTTAAATATAATGGAATAAAACAATTCAAGTTTTGTACAGTATTTCATGTTAACAATTTTTTTTTCAATAAATATGACATTGAAACAATTTTCAGCACATATATCTGAAGTTTCGTTTTTGAAAATGATGAGAATTTTCTGCACAATGCACAAACTTACTCTTCCGTTTGTCTGTTGAGGAACATGTCATTGTACGACGCTATCACGAGACAAACATTACTCAGGAATCCATTACAGCCGCAGTCGATAAACTCCAACACATCCTGGAAAACAAATACGTACACATGAATATCACATTCACCCAAACCAGTAAAAACGTCCAATTGTCCCGATGAAATTTATCTGACTTCAAACACTACCATTGGCGGCGGCATGAGTAGAGTTTCCGTGGATCTCTTGGTGTCTGAGGACAAGTTCCCTGTAGATCCCACTGGCGTCCTAGTTTCTCCGGACAGCAACTTTAACTGCGTGTCCAACTGGTTCAAATCTTCATCAATTTTTTGACGAGCACTGAAAAGCAAAGGTGCGTCATTAGTACACTTGGACACCAAAACATTTGTACAAATTTGGCGAGATTTTGTACCAATATGGAAGGTACGTGTACGTTTGAAAGTGAATTCAGCAAGAGTGTGGATTGCAAAGTTCAGACTCTGCACATGATTTTACTCACTGTGATAAGAATTCCTCGCAGAGTTCCTCAGCTGGTTCGTTGAGTTGAAGCAGCAGGTCCACGCACTCAGCCAACTGCTTAGCACTTGACTGCAAATACATGTAACCACTGTCAAACAAACTCATCAGCTAACATGTATATTTTTGTCAATTTTGTGGATATTCCATGGCTACTGTTTATTACGTATTTTCGATATTATATATTGGATCTATTGACATATTAGGCTGTGTTGTGTTAAGACTTTGTTTACATGGTTTAGGGTCCTCCAGAATTAGAAAAAGTATCGAAATTTCGTGGTTAGTGCCAAATTTCGTGGAAAATCTAACCGCGTACCCGCACGTGGACGCTAAACAAACTCCTAACACAACAAGGCTTCAGTGAGTCAAATTCTTATTATATATTCCAGAAATATAAACACGATAGATTGCTCATACATCTTTGTCCCTGAACTGTTCGCGGAGTCGGTTGCTCAGCTGCTGAACAATAAGCTGGCAGTCTTTCTGTATCCCGTGGAAGGACGGCATGTCCTGATACTGGTGTAACACCTTCCGTGCCTTCGTGTAGTATCTGCGAAATAAATTTACACCATTATTAGTTATCCCATGTTTGTTCGCGGAATACGGAATCATATCTATGTCTAGCTGTCCGTATCCCATGAGGCCGAAGGCCGAGTGAGATAAGGACAGCTAGATGTGGATATAATTCTGTATTTCGTGAACAGACACAGGGTAACAATTTTATCACTGACTGAAAACGAGACTCGCAAGGGATACGGGAACTCGTATCGAAAGTTGTGTGTGCTAAATTAGATATTCAGGATACGGGTTTATATTTCACAGTCTCGGATTTGTGTTCAGTCAGTGATAAAGACATATATACACTTTAATACAATTTTTTGTGGGAAAAACATATTCCATTGCGGAAAACACTTCGCGTATTATGTATAGATTTGTTTGATGAAGACACACACCGGACTGCTTGACTGTATGCCTGCATCTCAATGCACTTTTGTAGACGTGAGGGCAGCTCAAACAGAAATTGTAACTGTGGAAACAAAAAAGCTTAATTTTGCACGAAACCAAAACTTGTTACTTGGAACAAACTCATTCGCAATTATTTGGCTGTTTCAATTACTTTTACAATACAGAGATCGATTAAATACATTGAGTCAGCTGATGAAATACATACTGATACTTTCTTGACAATGTTTTTTTTATGACAATGTCTCAAATATTGAGGTGCTACGAGCAACAGTTGGTATAACATTTGTATAGACACAAACCGAAAGTTACCTTTTTGAGTAGAGTGTGTACACCGGACAGTTTGGTGATCTGGTGGCGTCGATCTTGAAGTGTGTCACTGATTCGAGCACTGAAGTCTGTGATGGCAGCCATGTTTGTCGTCAAGTGGTCCATTTCGTCTTCCATCTTACGGAAGTCATGCTTCATCTGTAATCATAGCGGCAACATTCCCTCAGACAGAGCATGATATACACCTAATATAATATGCCTAACTAGATGTGATGTTAGATGTGAAATATCTACATTATAGCAACATAAGGTAAAAGCTCTTTACTTTTCGGATGGTGTCCGTAGCGCTAATGAACTTGTTGTAGTTCTCGTAGACAAGAGTCTGCATGTCACTGTCGAGAGAGCGAATGTGTTTGACCATCTCTGTTTCCTTCTCCATCAACTCAGTCAGCGACCGCTCCTTGAGCAGCTTGGAGAGGAAAATGTCTGGCTTAAAGTGTGGGCCATTGATGTCAACTGGATCCACTGTTGTTGTACCTGTGAAATAGGTGAGTCGGTGACAATAAATAGGTACAGTTCATACATGCATTGATGGGCATGTATAAAGACAGATCTTCCGAGCGAATCATGCTTTCATTATGTTTTTCCTCAATGTACATGTTTTGATGAGACTCTGTTGCACGCATTCCACATAAAATAGACAGTTTCACGGAATAGGAGACAATAGGTTATCTGACATATATAGAATGTACCATACCGTCATTGATTCCACCTTCATCTGGTACACCATAGTACATTTTGAGAATGTCATGTCGATTCCGCCTGTTTGGTTTAGAATCGTCCCCTTTTTCAATGTCATCATCTGTGAATGAAATGAAACTATGTCTTATGATCACAATCTGTTAATAATAATAATAATAATAATAATAATAATCAGATTTATTTTACGACGGTCCATGATGATAGGCAATTCTGCCTGTCTTCCCCATCCCCCGTCGGGTGACAATTTAGAATTTGGAAAGCACATTCGAATGGAGAAACCTTTGCGTTGCCAGAACCCGCGTCACCTACCGCCTCTGAGCTTCGTTGCTTCAAGAGCCACCAGTCCCATCCACTCGGCCACAGAGGCGGTAAATTAGTTAATAAGCCAGTTCGGAAATGTTTCTAGGTCAGGTCAAATGGTATAAACAAAACATTCGTACACACCATGCTCAAATGTGAGTGACGCGGTGAACTCGAAGTACACAAAGAGGTTAGTATTGTACAGGCGAAATCGAGTAATGTGTTGGTGACAGTGACTCGACAATGGTAGCGTGACAGCATGGTTTGGCTATGTTTATACCGCTTGACCCCGACCCAATTCCACTGACCTGACCTGAAAACATTTCCGAACTCACGTATTAGATCGGTTAATTAGATCTAGAGATCTGGAACCTGTAGATTTACCACATTATCGCCCATGTGAATAGATTATTTCAGTAAAATATAACTCTTAACAATCGATCCTCACCTTGTCCACTCGCCATGATCCTCAATTCAACTCTACGGACAAATATCCGACAACCAAATCGTGATTTCCAGGATAATCTATGAAATTTGTGAAAATGAAAAGTGTCAACACTCCCACATCCGGTCAAACACAATTTAAACACCGACCACACATTTAAGTATTTTGTGAAAATGGGTCTAGCGGTTCCATCGATTTCAATACAGTATGGGCGCGTTTCACGCACTCTGATTAATGTAATCAAATTAATCTTTTTAATCAAAAAGTTCAACAAGGATGAAGTTGATGAGGAAAAAAGTTCATAAAAAAGTCATCAGTTTGCCTGAAACGTTAATTCAGCCAACAATCTGATTACTTTGACTACATTGATCAGTGGGCGTGAAATGCGCCCTATGTGTAGGCCTACATTATGATATTAATTAATGAGGATCTCCAGTTAGATGTCACTTTAACTAAATATGGGTCCATTCTAATTATCCGATAAATGCTAGACACACAGTCGAGATAAAGTAGTGGAATTGATAAACAATTCTGGCGATTAGCAAAGACATTCGTCTTCAAACCATCCCCAAACCTTCGGACCTTCCCCTAGCTGAGACAAATGCCTGTGGCGATGAGAACTGCTGTCGGCATAACAGTTTCATTGGATCTACGGGATACCGCTTGTTGAATCCATAGATCATTTGATGAACACTTACCTCTCGAAGAAATTTCGTTACAAAGTGTACACAATAATATAATAATATAGATTCTCGGTAATCCAGTTGTATTGAGCTACAATGAAAAGTAAACGGCATACTGGAAACTTACTTTGACAACTATTGCCACGTTGCGTCCGTAATTGCGCCTTTCAGGGTAGTTATTATTTGAAAAATTAATATTTATGTTAAGTGCCCCACTAGCACCACGAACATCGTTAAATGAGATTTTTTGCAACTTAATTCATGATTCTATGTGTCTTTACTTATTATAGTTAGGCTCGTTTGTGACGAGGAGAGGAGGCAACGTACCCGCTGATTGATCACCCATCCCCTTCCCTCTAGTTACGCCAATGCCGAAGTGAAAATTTGTACATGTACTATGAATACCAAATAACCTGAGTTGCAAAACCATCACAATCGCAATAGTTCCCAATTCTGAGCCAAAACATGGATACCTGAACAAGCGCCAATTATTTTAGTGAAGTATTTCATTTGGATATAAGTGAAGATAGCCTTTGGGTATTCCAAATATTGTATCTTCAAACTTTGAGATATAACTACGATACTTATTGTAGTAATTTTAGCGACTGTAACTCCCGTCCCTCCCGCGCACTACACATTTCCACAACAAACATTCATTCTACATGACTTACATACAGGACAGGTACATACTATACGATCACAAGCATAAACTCCATGTAGTCATGGTTACACACACAGGTCAAACCATGCACCTGCGGCCCCGCTAGTTCAGTACACTCGGCCCCGTTTACTCGACCTTGACCTTCACATGCACTGACTTCTAAACATAGAACTTGACACACATACTCCACACATCACGTGCACAGATACAGGCATTACAAGTATTAACACGAGCCGGGGAAACCCACTTTCCCGGTGACATCAGCGCATTGCAGCATACATTCGACCTATCACAACACCGCATACACTTGGCGGGAACTTACACAAGCACATGGTCCCCCGGCCCCAGCTATCTGCGCAGTTGAGAAGTAGATGTCCAAGTGAACGGACGTATAGAAAATGGCAGTTGAGTAGAAGTGTTCAATGAGGACGGTCGTATTATATATTGTAACGAGAAGAACGGCCGTGATCATATAAGTGAATGTAAAAGCTGATATAACGTGGATATATAAACTGTCATATATATACAGAGGACTATAGTTATAGAAGATATATTGTCGACCCGGGAAATCATTGGACTCTAGGAGTGACAGCGGCCCCGTTTGTGTGTGATTGTTCATTAGACATTTATCGCCACAATAAACAGTTGGAATTTGAACTGCCGGCTTGTGGTCTGTAACACAACATCACAGACATTCGGCCTGATACGGGCCAGTGAACCGTATTCTTCACATTGGCGCCGTTCGACCAGGATCTGAGCTAGTCTCGGATTATCGACCCAGACCTGACCGGCATTGATGGCATTGGCCCCGGGAGCCTCCCGCGGTGAGCCACTCGACCCTACGAATGATGAAGTGACGATCAATCCGAATCCGGCCTTCCGACCTTCCGGCCCTCGCTCAGTTGCCATGAGCGATACGGTTCCACTGTCGCAGGAGCAACAACCGTCCGGCCTTTTCGACTCCATCGGCGACCATTCGACCCTGAGATCGTTTTCGCCGCCTACCGACCTGGTGCAGGAGTTCCTAGACGAAGACCCGCTCGCGCCGTCACATACAGTAAGTGACATTCTGCGTGCACACGCTAGAGCGTACTCGGCCACGCCGGCTAGAGCGACCCAGAAAAGTGACTTTGCCGACAGAAACTATACGCGCTCACGTCAAAGAGCGGGCGTAGATCGTGATATCGACCCAGAACAATTAGCAGTGAACGTTCGGCCGGTAACCATAGACACGTCAATGGTTACGCACCCACCCAGTAACTCTCGGATACGACAGTGGGTTTGTCAGTCTGACAATGTTCCGGAACCGACCCCGCCGAACGCTTATTCGGCCAATCGACCCCTGGCGCCGCCTATGACGCCGAGACAACACGACCCCGTGCCAGAAATGTACTCACGCATACCGACCGAGCCAACGGTGGTAGAGTACACACGACCCAGCCAGACGGGAGCGACATCCGAAGATATCCTGGCGACGACCGCTACCCGGATCGCGACGCCTCTACGACAACAACAACCCAGCGACACGATGACGGAATCTCGCGCCACCATGCGACAAGCGCGACCCCGACAAGCACCCTCGACATCAAGTCGCCGACCCTGCGATCCCGACACGCCGACTTCCGACACACGCGCTTCCGCGCCGACCACGCACCGACCATCGCCGACTACCGGAGAACAACCGCGCTTCGATCCGTCACAAGATCAAGTTGTGTCTGCTCCGGCAGAAAGTGTTGTGCCAATGATCGGACCTCCGATCTCACAATCAGTCGGAAACACCAACGGATATGGTGTACCGCCAGTCGGATACCCTGGCGCAACAAGCGGTGTTCCAAATGGAGTAGCTGTCGGATACTATTCACCGCATGTCGGCTACGCGAACCCACCGCCCGGATATGGTGGCGTTCCCAGCGTGATAGCTGACACCGGCTATCATGGTGCACAACCCGGATTAGTGTACCATGGTGTATGCCCAGATGGATCGGTATACCAATATCCACCACCGGCTGTATTCCCACCCTCAGTCGGGATACCATGGGTGACGCCTCCATACAGCCAACCGGCCCCCGCTGCACAAGCACCACACGACCCCAGTCACACGACAGCGCCACCCGCCGCATCGCTCGCCGTCTCCGCAACGACAGCACCGATCGCCCCCGCTAACGCGACCCCGATCGGCCCAGATACAACGGCTCCGGCGACTTCGGCTGTTCCGACTCCGACGGCCACTGCAGCGACTACATCAGTTGCGGTGAGTGTTGATACGCCCACGCCACAGAGACTCACGTCTGAGCCCCAAACGTTGGCTACGGCTAAAATGGCTCAATGGCGTGCGACCTTCAAGGAGGGCAATCTCACTCAATACATTCGGAGTTTCAAACAATTTACCGCGGCTTTCACTTACTCCGACCTCAACAAGACGACGACCTTCCGGAGCACGCTGCGCGGCCGCGCTGAAGCGCTAGCTCTAAATATCCCGGTCGCGACTCCCTGGGAGGAGTTCCGTCGCCAACTTCTAGAGGGCTGGGAACCCGAGCCCCGTCGACAGTCCAAACGGGACGATTTTCCGTTCCTCAAGCGGGAACGAAAAGAGGACGCGGAACACTACATGGAGCGACTCCAAGCCCTGGCGGAGCAGGTGTTCGATGATGTTACGCCAACGTCGTGGCAACGAACTGTAATTGCACAATTCGTTAACGGCCAACCCGACCCCATTGCCGATAAACTGTGTGCCCTCACTTTTAACAGTTACAGTGAGGCACTTACGGCCGTTCTCAAAGTAGAGAGTCGTCAGCAGAGGACAGCCAGAGATCGACACCGAGGCACACGACGTGCCGACATTTCCGCAAGCGGATACGCGGAAGACGACCCTGTTAATGAAGAACTGTCTTGTGCCATGGGACAAGTCACTCAGGGGGAAACACTAACCCCAGAGCAAGTTGCGGCCTACTACGACCCCGTGGACAGTGACACTACCGGCCTGCAAGGTTGCGACGAACATTCAGTGCCGGCCAGCTCACGCGAGTGGGTGGCTGAAGCTTTTCAGTGCGTCCTTAGTGACGAGAATGGACTATGTGAGGAAACGGCTATCTTTTCTGTCCTGCGAACAACGGCCCCGATGAAAGGTGATCGACCCCCGCAACCCGGACGACCCATGGTTTGCTTCTTTTGCAAGAAGCCCGACCATCGCTGGATGCGGTGCTTTCGGCTTAAGGATGTGCTAGTAGATAACGGCATGAAACCGCTAGCATTTCGGCCTAATGGTCCCGGTACTGACAGAAGGACAGCTCAAGTGTTGTCAGTACCTAACCAAACCGGTAACCAAACTAAACCGGCCCCATCAACACCTCCGACCCCGTCGTCAAACCAGTAGGGGAAGGTGCTGAGGAGCAAGGGCCTTCCAGACAACAGGACAACGTTCCCCGCTCCACATCTGCGGTTGTCACGACTACTGTACCGGTAACGACACCAATAACGACCCCGCAGCCGGCCCAGCCCACACCTCAGCTCCTTGAAGGGGTGTGTACAAAATGTCAAGCTCCGACCCCGAAACCGGCCTCTTTTCATGAAGGGGTGTCCGCACCGCGACCACAGCGGCCACTACGTGGAAACCGTCGTCCTGAAGGGGTGTCACCCCCGACCGCCAACGGCACCGGAACGGACAGCATGTCCGAGATTGAGTGGATCTCCGACGACGGAGGATTCTACGCCTTTCCGAGTGGACCGGAATCCAAACTGCCGCCTCTTCACACACTATTCAGGCCGCCGCCAGACGACCCCGAAATTCCGGCTGTCATCAACAACTCCAGCGCCACCAATCACAAATGCTGGAAGTTGCCGGTACACGTCGGAAACAACACGATAAAGGCTGTACTCGACTCCGGAGCGCAGATCTCCCTGCTCCGACGCGATCAGCTACGTCACGTCCCCACCGACCAGCGACATTTGCGATCTACTTCGGCTATTATTCGTGACGTCACTGGACAGTCAAGCCCGATCGATGGACTGATCGACCTTTCAATACAGGTCGGAACCAACCATATGGTCGTAACCTTTTGTGTGGCTGACATACATGACGACATGATTCTCGGCATGAACTTTTTCCGGCAAGCTCACGCTGTAGTGAATTACGGCGAAGGGACGATACAGGTATACAAGGAGATCCTGTTCGCACATAAAGACATTGAGGCCAACGTTGTCAGAATGGCCGTGCGACGAGCTATTACCGTCCCCGCACGCAGCGAAGCAATAGTGGAGCTGGTCCCGACTTCCCGAGTCCGAGTTCGACAAGACCCGAGGATAGTCCAGCCACTTACGACCTTTCCCGAGGAAACCGACCTCATCATGGGGAGAACACTTACGACCCTGAATCGGCAGTGCGTAAAGGTGTCGGTAGTCAATCCAGCAGATACCGGCATTACGCTCACCCGTTCCGACCCTGTCGCCATAGCAAGCCCTGTCGAAAGTGTCGTCGGAGCTCTGCCACGACCCGGAGAGGAGCCCGACCCGGCCACGGTAGACGCCAGTCACTACCGCGACCTACCGCCACATCTACAAGAAATGGTGGATCGCGCCGGACTAGCGCCGGAACAGCATCGGCGTTGCGCCAACCTGGTTCACCAATACCAGGACACATTCATGCACCCAGACGGCCAACTGGGACGGACCCAAGTCGTCCAGCATAGGATCGACACCGGCAACTCGGCCCCAATTCGACAACGACAGCGACGCGTCCCTCAGGCGCAGCAAAGCATCATCGACGAGGAGGTCGACAAGATGCTCCGCTTGGGGTGTATTGATCCGTCAGATTCGCCCTGGAGCGCACAGGTAGTGCTCGTGCGGAAGAAGAACGGACAAGTACGCTTCTGTGTCGACTATCGGCTCCTGAATGACGTCACCCGCAAGGACTCGTATCCCTTGCCCAACATTCAGGACACTCATGACGCCCTGGCAGGCGCCAACTACTTCTCGGCCCTAGACCTGGCCTCCGGCTACTGGCAGGTCGAAGTCGACCCCAGCGACAGACCGAAGACTGCCTTCGCCACAAGGAAGGGACTTTATCAGTTTAAGGTCATGCCATTCGGCCTTAGCAACGCCCCGGCAACCTTCGAAGGGCTTATGGAGACCATACTCCGTGGTTACTTGTGGACCCGGTGTATGTGCTATCTCGACGACGTGATAGCTTACGGCAGAACATTCGACCAGGCACTCGCAAACCTGGAAGCGGTCCTGGATCGAATCAGATCGGCAGGCCTGAAACTTCAGCCTAAGAAGTGTGAGTTATTCCAACGGGAAATCTTGTACTTAGGGTTCATAGTGAGCGGCCAAGGAATCCGAGTCGACCCCAACAAAGTTAAAGCCATCAGAGAATGGCCGACCCCGTGCGAGATCACCGACGTCAGGGCTTTCCTTGGTTTCGCCAACTACCACAGGCGATTCATCAAGGACTACGCTGAGATCGCTGAACCTCTCGTAGCGCTTACCCGAGGTGAATGCCACTTCACTTGGGGACCGGCCCAGCGACGAGCTTTCCAGCGACTCCGCGACGCCCTCATCAAGGCGCCCAAGCTAGCTCATCCGACCCAGAATCCGGACGACTACTTCATCCTTGACACGGATGCAAGCGGCTTTGCTGTGGGAGGCGCCCTCTCACAAAGGGTTAACGGGAAGGAGATCCCCATCGGGTTCGCCAGCAAAACCCATTCCCGGACCCAGCGGAATTATTGCACCACCTATCGGGAACTACTGGCAGTAGTTGAGATGGTGCAACACTATCGGCACTACCTCTGGGGTAGGAAATTCCTCCTCCGGACCGACCATAGCTCGCTGAGGTGGCTGAAAAACTACAGCGACGCCGACGGCATGCTCGCTAGGTGGCTCGCCAAGCGACAGCAGTATGACTTTCGGATAGAGCATCGACCCGGAAAACTACACGGTAACGCTGACGGCTTGTCACGGTGCCACAGTTGTAAACACCAAGACTGTCCCGGACGACTCGTCACACCTCCGACCGACCCAGAAACAAGTTCCGGAGAACTTCCAGTTCGTCGGATAACTGTTGTTCCGACCCAGACAAGGGCAGACCTCCTGGACAGTGATTCGATAACATCACCGGTCTTGCCCCAGCTAGTTTCGGCACGCCAAGTTGTTCGAGTCCGTGCTTTGGACGCCACACTTGACGGACAAAAGTGGCTTTCGGACTACTCGACCCAGGACATTGTCGCGGCACAGCAAGCCGACCCCAGCGTCGGAAAAGTGCGGCAATGGATGTTAGCCGGCACCAAGCCCGACTCTAGAGAAGTCGCCCGCCAAGGAGAGGAGGTAAAGACACTTGTTTCTCGCTGGAACCTCCTGGCGCTACAAGACGGAGTGCTGGTTCGACATATAAAACCCGACCCCGCTGGACGGCCTGTGGTGCAAACCGTGCTCCCCGTAGCACTCAGGACACAAGTTCTGCACCAACTACACGACCTCAAGATTGTCGGACATCTCGGCATACAGCGTACCATCTAGAGAGTCAGGCGCCGATTCTACTGGCCCGGCTTGGCGCTGGACGTCGCCCACTGGTGTGCCCGCTGCCCGCAATGTGTGACCCGCAAGGGCAAACCGGCCCCAAAAAGATCGCTCCTGACACAGCTACCGACAGGAGCGCCGTTCGACAGAATAGCGATGGACATCCTCGACACACACAAGATCACGGGAAGAGGCCATCGGTATGTACTAGTCGTGTCGGACTACTTTACGAAGTACACTGACGCTTTTCCGCTACGGCGACATACGGCCAAAAATGTTGCCGACACCCTGGTGAATCGCTGGATAGTCTACCACGGTGTCCCCAAAGCGATCCATAGCGATCAAGGTACTGAGTTTGAGTCGTCCCTGTTCCGGCATGTTGTGCGTCTACTGGGCGCTAAGAAGATTCGTACGACCCCATACCGACCCCAGAGCGACGGCCAAGTTGAGCGATTCAACAGGACATTGCTCAACATGCTGAGTGCGTTCGTCAGCGATCGTGCAAACGATTGGGACTTGCATTTGCCATATGTGTTAATGGCCTATCGAACCTCAGTACACTCGTCCATGGGATGCACCCCGCATCTGATGGTGTATGGACACGAGTGTAACCTGCCAGTCGACCTCATGTTCCCGACATACGACCCCGAGCCTCTACCTCCGTGTGGTCCGGAGTATGTGGAGTATTTGCGGCAAGCAATCAGGACGGCCCACGGTTTCGCCCAAGACCATCTCGAGAAAGCGGCAATTCGACAGAAGATGGGTTACGATGCCCATGCGAAACCACGACCCCAGTTTCAACCAGGAGAACTGGTCCGGTATTATTATCTGCCACTCACGCAGAATAATAAGTTCGCTCGACCCTGGACTGGTCCCTGGAGGATCATCGACCGTGTGACCGAGGTGGACTATCGCATAGCCCTGGTCTCCAACCCTCGGAACATCCGTGTTGTTCATCTAGATGTGCTCAAGCCATACGAAGGTGACAACCAAGCGGCCCACATCTACTCCGACCCTGTACGACCCACGTCGTCGTCAAGCAAGTCCGACCCAGAACAGTCACCCGACCCCATGGGACTTCTCAAGGAGTTCTATTACCCTTGGGAGGTAACAGTCCAAGATCGGCATACCGATTCAGACCAAACAGCTGAGTCTGATTCGCCCACGACCCAGAATCGCCAACCGCGATCTCCGACCTCATCCGGCTCAAGTCGACATCGGCAACGGAAAAGATCACGTAGATCAAGTTCCGACACTCCAAAACCGGCACGCAAGACACGCAGGCAAAAGCCTGTGGTATCTTCCGACCCTGAGACAAGCGAGGCTACGCCCCCGCCTGCACGACCAAGTCGACCCAGAGGCAACGCACGCAGACCGGCCCGCTATAGATAACCCCGGCCTTGTTATCTGATTGATATCATTGATGATGAATTATGCATGTCTAATGGACTATGATATCATGTCTTTCCCCATAATAATATATTATATTACGATAACAATATATGCATTTAATATGTACAAGATGTCAGTGAGGCAAATTTGATATATATACACACTAGATACGATATTATAATTATGATGCTGGTGAAAAATTGGTTGCATTATGATATATGTTTCGACCCCGTATAACATGTACCATTGATCAAGGCGTATGTTACGCGCTGACTAAAAATTATCATGTAAAGCTTCAATCCATGTGCCAGCCGAAGAGGATAATAACCAGTCACACCGTGAGTAAGGCCACTTAGTTGTCGAAGAGGTGATAGTGTGATTCGTTCCAGAGTATGCGTCGACAGAGCCTCTACTCACTCCATGTAATATTCGGAGGAACGGCCCAGTGGTACGGGAACCAGTCACTACATAGCTATCATGCCAAGATGCGGCCTGTCACCAAATTCATCACACCGAAATATTCAAAGCGCCGCGGTGTGACCGACCCAGTTCATTGCAATTTCGACCCCTACAATATTTGCGGCCCCGTCGTCCTGTGAACTGGCTGAAAATGAATGGAACGATGTCCGCCCCTGTGAGTGATTGATATTCATATCTCAGCCTTTAATAACTGTGTGTCGTCTGTGAAACAGCAACTCGACCCCGTAGTTTATTGTGCGCTAATTTGTGGGAGAAGGAATGATGGACTGATTAGTTCACAAGGTACGCACGAGCGCTAATAAACATTTTAGCTGTTTACTGCACCCACATGAAATCTCCCCTGATAGAGACAATAGTGAGTCGTCGGGCAAAAAGAGCCCAGTAATTCGAACAGTCGACTAGTACAAATAGACAATGATTCGGAACGAGTTATCCAGGGGACGGCAGATGGACATACGGAAATCTGGACAGTGTGAGGACACCCCTACTGTCGTAATGGACTGACCCAAGAGGTCAGAGAAGGATTGCTCCGCGTTTCCTTGACGACGGCCCCGCCTTGCTGTGTGTACGCTTGGAACAATGATACATAGCGTAAAGACGTTTTCTATACAGATAGAGAGCGCCCCCCGACCCAGTTCTAAGAATCGAGATGCTGTCAGCATCTTTGTGAGGACACCCCTACTTTGTGAGGACACCCCTACTGTCGTAATGGACTGACCCAAGAGGTCAGAGAAGGATCGCTCCGCGTTTCCTTGACGACGGCCCCGCCTTGCTGTGTGTACGCTTGGAACAATGATACATAGCGTAAAGACGTTTTCTATACAGATAGAGAGCGCCCCCCGACCCAGTTCTAAGAATCGAGATGCTGTCAGCATCTTTGTGTACGGCAGTGAAGATTAGCGGCAATCAGGTCACTTGTGCCTGAGACTTTGAAGGAGAAAGACGGTCTTGAAGTTTCGGATATCAGAATACGGACTATTGCTATAAAAACACTGCAAAAGTGAATAATAATTGTCGGCTTATAAACTTTAACATTGTTTAAATCCTGGTCATAAGACTTTGGGAAATAATTCGGCTCTGATTATCGGCATTTGAACTAGGCTGGTTTTGAAGAAATCCGGACTCTGTTACAACCAGCCTAGTCAGTACTTGGGAAGTACTTCGACTTGATTTCGGCCCGTCAGCATGGCTGACAAACCCGGAGACGACCGGGAAAATAGCGACCCAGGCGAAAATCGGCCCCGCACAGTCAAGTTGGACGGCGATAATATCACCGTCCAAGTAGTCGACACCGGGGATGAATCGGATCATCCCATAATCGTCCCCGACAATGAAGCTTCGTCCGGCACCGACTCGCAGCCTGAGCAGCGCGATCCAGTCACGCTCAGCGACACGGCGAGTGGATCGGAGAAAGGAGCGCGACCCAAAACGGCCCGGGACAAGTTGGCGCAACGAGGAGAGCGCCATACACCGAGCCCGACTCCGGACGACATTTTTAACGTCGACCCAGAGGCAACGCACGCAGACCGGCCCGCTATAGATAACCCCGGCCTTGTTATCTGATTGATATCATTGATGATGAATTATGCATGTCTAATGGACTATGATATCATGTCTTTCCCCATAATAATATATTATATTACGATAACAATATATGCATTTAATATGTACAAGATGTCAGTGAGGCAAATTCGATATATATACACACTAGATACGATATTATAATTATGATGCTGGTGAAAAATTGGTTGCATTATGATATATGTTTCGACCCCGTATAACATGTACCATTGATCAAGGCGTATGTTACGCGCTGACTAAAAATTATCATGTAAAGCTTCAATCCATGTGCCAGCCGAAGAGGATAATAACCAGTCACACCGTGAGTAAGGCCACTTAGTTGTCGAAGAGGTGATAGTGTGATTCGTTCCAGAGTATGCGTCGACAGAGCCTCTACTCACTCCATGTAATATTCGGAGGAACGGCCCAGTGGTACGGGAATCAGTCACTACATAGCTATCATGCCAAGATGCGGCCTGTCACCAAATTCATCACACCGAAATATTCAAAGCGCCGCGGTGTGACCGACCCAGTTCATTGCAATTTCGACCCCTACAATATTTGCGGCCCCGTCGTCCTGTGAACTGGCTGAAAATGAATGGAACGATGTCCGCCCCTGTGAGTGATTGATATTCATATCTCAGCCTTTAATAACTGTGTGTCGTCTGTGAAACAGCAACTCGACCCCGTAGTTTATTGTGCGCTAATTTGTGGGAGAAGGAATGATGGACTGATTAGTTCACAAGGTACGCACGAGCGCTAATAAACATTTTAGCTGTTTACAGCACCCACATGAAATCTCCCCTGATAGAGACAATAGTGAGTCGTCGGGCAAAAAGAGCCCAGTAATTCGAACAGTCGACTAGTACAAATAGACAATGATTCGGAACGAGTTATCCAGGGGACGGCAGATGGACATACGGAAATCTGGACAGTGTGAGGACACCCCTACTGTCGTAATGGACTGACCCAAGAGGTCAGAGAAGGATTGCTCCGCGTTTCCTTGACGACGGCCCCGCCTTGCTGTGTGTACGCTTGGAACAATGATACATAGCGTAAAGACGTTTTCTATACAGATAGAGAGCGCCCCCCGACCCAGTTCTAAGAATCGAGATGCTGTCAGCATCTTTGTGAGGACACCCCTACTTTGTGAGGACACCCCTACTGTCGTAATGGACTGACCCAAGAGGTCAGAGAAGGATCGCTCCGCGTTTCCTTGACGACGGCCCCGCCTTGCTGTGTGTACGCTTGGAACAATGATACATAGCGTAAAGACGTTTTCTATACAGATAGAGAGCGCCCCCCGACCCAGTTCTAAGAATCGAGATGCTGTCAGCATCTTTGTGTACGGCAGTGAAGATTAGCGGCAATCAGGTCACTTGTGCCTGAGACTTTGAAGGAGAAAGACGGTCTTGAAGTTTCGGATATCAGAATACGGACTATTGCTATAAAAACACTGCAAAAGTGAATAATAATTGTCGGCTTATAAACTTTAACATTGTTTAAATCCTGGTCATAAGACTTTGGGAAATAATTCGGCTCTGATTATCGGCATTTGAACTAGGCTGGTTTTGAAGAAATCCGGACTCTGTTACAACCAGCCTAGTCAGTACTTGGGAAGTACTTCGACTTGATTTCGGCCCGTCAGCATGGCTGACAAACCCGGAGACGACCGGGAAAATAGCGACCCAGGCGAAAATCGGCCCCGCACAGTCAAGTTGGACGGCAATAATATCACCGTCCAAGTAGTCGACACCGGGGATGAATCGGATCATCCCATAATCGTCCCCGACAATGAAGCTTCGTCCGGCACCGACTCGCAGCCTGAGCAGCGCGATCCAGTCACGCTCAGCGACACGGCGAGTGGATCGGAGAAAGGAGCGCGACCCAAAACGGCCCGGGACAAGTTGGCGCAACGAGGAGAGCGCCATACACCGAGCCCGACTCCGGACGACATTTTTAACGTCGACCCCGAACGCTTCCGCCGACTCGAGGAGGGCGGAAGTATCGTCCAGCGTGCGATTGAAGCACGACAAGCGGCCCAGGAGGCTCAGCGAGTCGCTACGGCGAGCCGCCAACCCGACCCACAAATCAAGTGATCGCCCTGATCGCTCCGGCCCCGACTTCACCCGCTTCCAGTTCAGCGGTAGCACGACCTGCGGCCTCCCGTTCTCCAAACAAGAGAACTTACACTTCTTTTAAGAAGAAACATGGAGCGGGAGCCCGTTCGACATCTAGCAGTTCGTCGCGCTCTAGTGGCGGATCTGCTATTTCGGCCCCGACCTCGACTTTCCGTCGGCAAGTGGCGGAACTGATGGAACTGGTGCCACCTCCCGTGACACCTTACGGAACTCGGCCCATAGACTGGAACAAGGTTCCACTCAGTAAGCGAAATCGGAGCGCTGGATACGGCCATATCCACAATTTCGATGAGCAGTCGACCCTGTCGGAGGGAAACCTCCTCACGTTGGCTCCGCTACAGCGTGGAGACGGTCGCTACGAGTGCCCCTTCTGCATCGGCGAAGAGGAGGGAGCAGGAGAGCGACAGTGGTCCACCGTACCACGACGCAGACCTTTCCGGACGGCCCATAATCTCGACGCGCACGTTCTAGCGTACCACTTCCCGTTTTTACGCTACTTCGTGTGCCCGGCCCGCGACGACTTCCGGACATTGGCTCAGGAGGAGATGTTCCGGCATCTGTCTCAAGCGACCCCGCAACACGTGACGTCATTCCCATTCTATCAGGAAGGACGACTATCGGCATCCGGCCCCATGCTCGTCAGGTTCGCGTTACGCTGCAGAGTCGACATGCAGCCGAACCCGAACTATCGACCCCCAAGAGTTCCGGCCAACATCCCAATCTTCAGGAGGGATGTTAACACCGTCCTGACGTTCGGCATCTGGCACATGGCGCCAGAGCTCTTTGAGCAATATCCGCCCAACTCGGGCCCGGAAGTGCAACAGGTACTTCGTCGACTGGAGTACAATCGTGCTTCGACCCCGGCAGACGAGATTCGGCTTACCCGCATGGTCAGTGACATTGAGACCATGAACACGCGGGTTCGAGTTCGACGACCCAGCACGATTTTCTTCGTCCGGCCCATCAATTACCAGACGACATCGGTGAGCACGGCGGAGGAGGTCCCGACAACGACCACCGGTGTTTCGGCCTCGGCAGTCGTCACGACGGCTTCGTTCGCGTCAGTGGCATCGCCAGCGACAACCCGACCGGTCACCACAGTGACATCTTCGACCCCGTCTAGACCCCGGCCATCGGACATCATACCCAGGCGGATGGTTGTGGAGCGACCCACGGCCTCTAACGTCACGGACTACCGAGTCCGTGAGGGATTAGTCCCTCCACCCGAGGAGTATCCGCCACTCCCAAGTCGACCCCTGAATACCACACCGGTATCTACGTCACCCGGCAAGGAGACACCTGAGCCAAAGAGTCCAGCTGAGGATCGGCCGCCTCCACTCAGGGAGATCACACCCGGGTCTCCTGTACGTACGTCCCCGACACAGTTTTCGACCCCGGAATCCTCACCAGAGCCTTCGCGACGGATGGTGGAACCCGTCCCGCTCCCGCCGTACCTCACGGAGGAAGTGGAGCCTCTGCGCTCCGTCCCGACACGCGGCACTGATAGAGATTGACCCCGACTTCAAGTAGACGACCCGGAACAACTCGAGTCGCTCCTCAAGGACCTAGACGAGCGTCTCCCGTTTCATGGGTCTGGCGAGTTTGCGGCCGATTTTCAATTCCTGCGGCAACACGGCAGACGTCTGGCGACCCGTTCGCTTCCCGGCCTGCAGGCACTACCCGGCCAGAACCCCGACCTCAGGGACTTCCTGCGAGATGAGGACGCCCAGCGGCTCCCGAACTACCTCGGGTTTCACGAGGACTTTTGGACGGCTCGTCTCGAACAGGCCGCCCATAACGCCGACCCCTTGCTCCTGCCGTCAGAACCGGAGGAGCACCTTCCGACCCTGTCACTCGCCCGCGCTGATGACTTAGCGCACCAGTACCTTCGGCTAATTCGTCGGGAGTACCTGTCGGCCCTGGACCACCATATCAGACAGGCAGAATACAACGGCCTGTCTGTCGGCTTTGGGATGGGGGCTCTGCATGAGCGCCACCAGCCCACGTTCCCGGACGCCCTGTCCGAAGAGAATTTACGGCTTCGAGTCCGTGTGACTCAGTTGGAGGACCAAGTCGCCCACCAACAGCAAGAAATCACTCGGCTTCAAGCGACTTCGACCCCGACGCCATCGGAAGCACAAGCTCCATCGACCCCGACCACACCGACCATCCCGGGGGAGTTGTTGGCCACGATCGTGTCCATCTTGCCGAGACTACCCCCGGACGAGCAGCTACAGCTCATGCGGCAGGCGTCGCCAGCGGCCCCGCCTCCTCCCGCCAGCAGGCGTGAACGGGAGGGCAAGTAAAATTTCGGCCCAGAACTGTTCGGCCCCTTGAATACGGCCCCAGCTAGTGACCGGTCATCCTGGTCACGGACTTGTATATTGTAAATAGTTGTACATAGATATTATCCTAGTCATGGCATTTCGTTTTTATACATGTAATTTAGTTAAGTTTAATCATCATTTTTATTCCAGCGATGAACTTTAAGAGTGATTTTTTTCCATTCTACTAGAGAATGTCGAGGAGTTTTGTCTTTATACATTCCATTTCATATAATTCATTCCATTCATTGTTGTGCATGTATTTGTATATGTATCATCGTAGAGACTGTTGACGGACTGACTGCTGACGTTTATTTTGACGGTTAGGAAATTTTTATTGTATGAAGTGTTTTCGCATTTCGCGCGGCGTGTGTGTGTGAGTGTTTTTGGGTTTGACCTTTAGGACTTCTTAGCTCTTTTTATTGTTTAGTTTTTGGCGACGGTAGGGTCCGGGGAGGGTAATTCCGAGGGCGTAGAATTAATGAAGGGGTGTTATGTAGTAATTTTAGCGACTGTAACTCCCGTCCCTCCCGCGCACTACACATTTCCACAACAAACATTCATTCTACATGACTTACATACAGGACAGGTACATACTATACGATCACAAGCATAAACTCCATGTAGTCATGGTTACACACACAGGTCAAACCATGCACCTGCGGCCCCGCTAGTTCAGTACACTCGGCCCCGTTTACTCGACCTTGACCTTCACATGCACTGACTTCTAAACATAGAACTTGACACACATACTCCACACATCACGTGCACAGATACAGGCATTACAAGTATTAACACGAGCCGGGGAAACCCACTTTCCCGGTGACATCAGCGCATTGCAGCATACATTCGACCTATCACAACACCGCATACACTTGGCGGGAACTTACACAAGCACATGGTCCCCCGGCCCCAGCTATCTGCGCAGTTGAGAAGTAGATGTCCAAGTGAACGGACGTATAGAAAATGGCAGTTGAGTAGAAGTGTTCAATGAGGACGGTCGTATTATATATTGTAACGAGAAGAACGGCCGTGATCATATAAGTGAATGTAAAAGCTGATATAACGTGGATATATAAACTGTCATATATATACAGAGGACTATAGTTATAGAAGATATATTGTCGACCCGGGATATAATCATTGGACTCTAGGAGTGACAGCGGCCCCGTTTGTGTGTGATTGTTCATTAGACATTTATCGCCACAATAAACAGTTGGAATTTGAACTGCCGGCTTGTGGTCTGTAACACAACATCACAGACATTCGGCCTGATACGGGCCAGTGAACCGTATTCTTCACACTTATTTTATATTCAGGTCTTGGAGATAATCTAGAATTTTTTATTGACTCAAGTTTGACATACTCAAAATTGGATACTGCTGTATAAATTCTACGTAAATTTGAAAACGGCATAAAGTTTAGGACCCTGAAAATATGAATAACTATAAATTGTTTCACATCTTGAACTTAACCATCTAAGTTCATTGCACAGTCACATGTTACCAAAAATACCCCGTTTGACTCGTTTTTGAAACCTAACAGTGACTTCCTTTCCTTCGGAAAGTCACTGTTACGTTGCAAAAGCAAGTCAAACGGGAAGTCATTGTTAGGTTGCAAAAACGAGTCAAACGGGGTATTTTTGGTAACATGTGACTGTGCCATGTACCCAATAAAGTTTATTAAAGACGGGATGGGGTAATTATATCAAGCTTCCAGAATACCGGTAACCCAAGAAGGCGCATGCACGCATTTACAGTTGGTTCTGTTTAATGTGGTATGTGTAGCTCTACTTCAAAATGTTGAGAACTCTGAAGCAGTTATTAGTGTCCCCAAGCCACCTGCTAACATCAATCGTAAACCAGTCCGGTACTAAGTTTACATGTAATGTCCACTCCAGACCGAGCTTGATAGTCCAATAGCATACAAATAATAAATTTCATGCCTTGTGAATTGCACGTCGTAAAAACTTTCGCCAACTTCCATCGCAGAAATGAAATTGCACAAAGCACTGTACACATACACTAAACTCGTACATATTCGTCGATGAAAGAAACCTGGTTCGAGTCAAATCTGCGACAATTCGATCGTTTGTGAGGCAAATGTTCTGACATAAAAAAAAATTTTTTTAAGACTCCGACATCCGACTTGTGGGGAACGTTATGACTGCCACGCATATTTATAATGTGCTGTCGGTGTTTAAGCTATATTTTTTGTTTACATTGAGCAGTTCAGAAAGAAGAGAATGGATTTATTTGATTCACCATTGAATCTCGTAAGTTCTGGTGTTAGCTTGCGTGAAAAATGAAGCTTGATGACAAGTTCTGATCAGTATAATGCATATATTTCATTGCAACGCCCCCGATCACATGGTAAATCAGGCTTTCGGACCACGATTACAATCAGTGACAGTCTATGATCTATGACAGTTTATGATCTGATGATACGACTGAAGTTATGATAATCATGCGAAATCATCATGTAGAGTAAACCATACAGTTTTCGGACACTTAAGGTGAAATCTCAATAATAACTGTAGAGATAAATACCAGATGATTTATTTTACATGCAACAGCATATGCACGTAAATGTGGTAAAAGTTATAAAGTCGTATGGAAATATTATTTTGTCCTGACTTCGATATTGGTGAATTATGAACTGTGAGTTCAAGTGACAGTAATCGGACACCCCAGACAGAAATCGGACACCTTCTGTGTCTTCAAGAATAATAACTATATCATTATAATTTCAGGCTATATACATGAAGCTGTCAATCGGTAGTTGTTGCAAGGCTAAAGATCAGTTATGAAATAAAATTAAGCAGCCCTGAGGACAGGAAGATCATATAGAGTACACTAGACAGTTTTCGGACACTAGCACTAACAGGGAAGCTAACTTTGTGGAACCTATCAAACTAGATACCTCTGCTAACACTTAGCAGAAATTTCTTCAAACCAGCAAAGACCACAAACACCTGGCTCGTTCCAGTGCTTGAGAAAATTTGTTTGTGACATAATAACTGACAGAGAAAATTGGTGGTAAATCATGAAGTGTCCGATTTCTGGTGGTGTCCGAAAATAGGCTTGATTACTCTACCCAATACGACATAACATGTTACATGTCATGTTATAAAACACAACTCAACGAAAATCGACCATCTTAGGCGCACCGCTTGTTTACATGCTCAAATAAAGGTTGAATATCAGCTTCTTTTATTAAAAATTGTTCAAGCTTGGTTCAAGCATCAACAGTTTAGTTGGTAGGTGATGCCCGAACAATTATTTAATACAAGAAGTTGATATTCATCCTTTATTTGAGCATGTAAACTAGCGGTGCGCCTTCAGGTTGACATGATCCGAACTTTCAAGTCTTGTATTAAATTGACTTTTTAGGCACATCAACAGAGTCGCAAAGCTGACAAATTTCTGAAAAATGGGCATTATGACGAAGCGATTGAATGTCATCAAAAAGCAACAGGTATGCCAACGAAGTATTGTTGTCTGTATCTTTCAACTCTTTTTTTCGTCGATGCAATAC
Organism: Terebella lapidaria; assembly: GCA_949152475.1. NCBI lineage: Eukaryota > Metazoa > Annelida > Polychaeta > Terebellida > Terebellidae > Terebella > Terebella lapidaria. The sequence goes on from CASCJZ010000176.1 coordinate 119,072, forward strand.
AGATAGTCAAATTAAAATAAATCTAGACCCCACAATTGTCGTTAAAAAAATGTTTCATTTGTAAATTCCAGAATACTTGACGAAGGCCATGACATCGACAACCATACAACAGGCCCTGGAATCCTTGAGTCTTCAGAGGGAGAACCATATCCGACAGCAAGCGATTATCCGCGAGAAACAGAGGCGTGCCCTACAGGCAACAAAATTAACTACAATAGCTGACAAAGTAGATGGGGCAGCAATGGCTCAAGCATCGGGTACAGGGATGCCACAGGAAAATACAGATGATACGGTCGTTTCCAGGACTTTGGACGAGTGTGATTCTTTGCTGCAGTTTCTAAATAATCGAGCAGCTGGGAGCAAAGAACCGTACAGTCTTCCAAGAGTGGAGAAATCTCCAATTGAAAATGGCAAAAAGTCACCAAAAGAAGACAAACATGTAATCGAAGAACTGCGTATTCACAACGATGCCCTCCGGAGCCACATTCTACAATTCCTTAGGGAACAGGAGGAACACCAGAGACAGATCGAGTACTATCGTCGAGAGCTGGACTACTCTCGAAAGGAGACCAGAGATCTCAAGGATCGGCTGTCGAAGGTCGAAAACCCAACAGTTCATGGGTCCCCCGGGCAGAAGACTGGCCCCATGGAGACGATTTACTCGATGCCGATGGCTCTTAACCTCGACAAAATGCCATCTCTGGAGCTGCCGCCGCTGGAAATGCCAAAGTTTGATTTTGACTCGTTGAAATCCAACACAGAGGAGGATGCGGCGCCTTCATTATGACTATCTGCGGTGGATTACATGTTTTCCCACATGTATCTTATTGATGACAGCTGATTTTGGGAGCTTTATTATATCTAAGTCACGACTTCTTGGTGTGTGTAGAAGGCAGCTGTGTATAGACATGATTAAACACAACCTTGCTTTATGTAGGTGTACACAGTACATCTATACATGATACATACATGTTCAAATGTTATTACACATATTACAGGGACATATATCAATGGAAATGTATTATTCATATAATCATGATAATGATCGGATTATCATGGATGCTGAGATTCTGTTTGATGCTTGTTTTATGTAATTTCACCAGGTCATGTTAGTATATATACGTGCCGTTTACGGTAATGAGTACTGGTACGCGTACATCCCAAGTCATTGTGAAAATAAAAATTTATGACAAGTACTCATTCATTATCTTTGTACATTGTACTAGTGTTATGTACATGTACAAGTATTTATTTTATTTGCTGCTTGCATTGAACGGAATTCTAATTGAAATCTCAAGTCAAGATCATAATTCATTTAACCATGTGTACATGTACATGATTGTATCTATTATTACATGTGCAATACTAGTATTGATCATGTTGATGCTGACAAAATACCAATTACTGCTGCACTCTATATAAAGCAACACATGCTGCTCTTTGGACGCTCAGCTGATTATGGTGAAGTGAATTGTCAATATTGAATTGTGGTCAAAGTTTATCTGTGATTTTGTTAATTTAATTTAATGATGTTCTGTTTCTAAAATGCTTTGTTAGCAAAGGATCCATTATTCAATATGCAGACTGATGTGTCTGCTGTATATTGTAAAAAAAAATAGTTCAGTTTGGAAGCTGCATCATTTCTGTTAAGTGGATGTAAAGTCATGTTATCCATGTACATGTATGATGTGTATAAAAGCCATTATTTATGGTACCGTATGTATATCCCTATACACCAATATTTCAAATGATTGTGTGACTGTTGTTTGGGCGGTTCATTCATTAAACTTCCTTGAATCCTTCTTGTGAGATCTTTTCTTCTCCATTTTGACATCGGACTAAGATCTGACATTCAATTAAATGATAGGAGACAGAGACAGATGTCGTTTCAAAGGATATTACTGGACAAAACCCACTTCAACATGTTTATTCTTGGATCACTGGCCATATGTTGTTGGGTGATTGCTGAATGTGGTGTCAGCTTTGTCGTCGTCCGCTATCAATATCATTTCTCTTGCGAGACCACATAATAGGATCGTTTGAACATGTTAGCTTTGTACATGTTGTATGGCAATACTATGGGACAGTCCCCAGAAACCAATCTTTTTAAGATCAGAGATTTGTTTGTGCGATATACCATGTATACCTTAGCCCAATACCTAAAAAATTTTCTTGAATGCAGTGGTCCCCCTCAGATGAGACCCCCCCTCAAGGAAGACTTCCCCCTCTGTAAAGACTTTTTCTTGTGGCGCTAAAATGACTTTAACATGTAAATGAACCCCTCTAATAAGACATCCCCTTAGATAAGACCTTAATTTTGTGGCAGAAAGGTAGGTCTTATCTGAGGGGGACCACTGTATCTTGTTTGATCGACATTTAATGCTGAATTGGCTGTACAAATCAGATTTTCTCCAAATCCTTCCAACAATTTTTTCTCCTGGTCATAGTTCTCCACAAGTATGAAATATTTTGTCATTTGTAAAGTGAATGATAATCATGCACTCCGAATCACTGGAAACATGGGCTGAAATGCACAGATTAGCCTTTGGGAACAAATGCGTGTAAAACTTACATTTGTATCGAGTTGTTCTTTTCGTGACCTTGAACTTGACATCAGGTAGTCTTCAGTGCCCAAGACTAGGCTCAGGATCATGTACACAGCTTCAGGTTTTTGATTCCCCAAACCTATCGTTTGAAAAGTCCTCGGCATTGACATAAAATACCAGTAAGTTATGTTTGTACCAACAACGTACATGTACATGTATCTGACAAAATAACAACACGGCACTGATCTTTTGCCAACTTTTTATTTCTTCATGGCAGCAAACCACTAAACAATTTGTGACGAACCAACAACAAAAATGCCACAGCCAAGAATAAACAACCTTTTAAGATGATCTTCACTCCTGATGGTAATTGAAAACATTTGATTTCCTTCCCGAACTGATTTAGTATATTATGCTGACAATTTTTCAATGTTCTACGCATGTTGTTCTTCAATGTAAACGTAATTCCCAAGCAGAAAAAGTGCCAGATTTGCAGGTAGTTGGTGAATACACGTAGGGAGGTATATACCTTACCAAGCTTACTGCCAATATGTTAGTCAAGGTACATAATCTATGCGAAAACCGCAAGCAAACCAAACTGTTCTCGAGAGTTTTGCCCAGTTACTGGCATGATTCATATGTTGAAAATATACATTCTGGATATCATCCTTTGAGAAGCACACAAAATACATCTTGAAATACAGTACATCGGCTGGGACTGAACTGAATATGGAAATACTGGTACATTATGTGTGATAACTTGCATTGTCACTGGCTAAATAAAAGTAGGTTCAAAAGACCTGTTATCTCAGTGAGTTTGGTGAAGTTAATACACACATGAATTGATTATCAATGCACAGTGTAAAGAACCACAACCGGAAGAACAAAAGGTATATTTTATAGGGGCATTATATGTATTATTGTTATTATTCATGTTATATTATTGATTAATTTGTTGGATACACAAGGTTATTGCTGCGCCATTCTGTAATTTCAATCACATTTCAAACTGTGGAATTCAAGTAAACACTATTTTTAAATGCATCAAATAAACCACCATCTCGAATAATCAAACAAAATTTTGGAAATTTCACCATGTGAATCCCTCAGGAATTACTGTATTAATACATTAACAAGTCCACTGAGAAACCCAATCACGACAATAAATCTGGCTATTCATTCTCTAACAATATGTTAAATAGCTCACTGCTAAAACAAGACAAAACTAAGGAAAATGCGTAGACAGGGTGTTGGTATTGATCAGTCAGAGTGCTGGTGAAGACTGCAGGGTTTAGCTTTGTACGCCGGCCATCGACACAGCGGACACAGATGGTTGTACTGCTGGAGCCAGAGCATGATGCACTCATGGTGGAAGGAATGCTTGCACGGGAGGCCGCAGAGACTTACGCCGTACTTGAGGCCTTCCAGACAGATGGAGCAGTCAAGTGTCGGTAGCATGCCGGGCGGCGGATGGTAGGAGTCTGCGGGGGTCGAGGTCTCGGGCCGGTTGCTCTCTTCGTCTAAGTCGGATTTGTTGCCGGATTTCCTCGGAGACGAGCGATTTGGTTGCTTGGTTCTGCTGCAGGATGGTTTCTGGGACGACGTTCGGTGCAGTGATTGGTCGAATGTTTTAGTCTCTGCGTTGTGTGGACACTTGCATTTGTAGTTGCTATCCATCAGGTACTTCGCACAGGCCGACTCGGACTCCATCTGGGCTTGTGCTCGTTCTTCCCTAGTTTCATCAGAGAGAGGTCCGTCTTCTTGCAAGGCACGACATTTCTCACACATAAACATTGTCGGGCTGTAACTGGAATCACTGTCTATGCTGGGGATCGGGGAATCTGGTCGACTGAGACAGTCCTCACCCTCGGAATCCACCCTTGGGGACGGGCTGTCATAGTCGCTGCCGATATCGGACTCGATGCTCGGGCCTGTGTATTTCCAAACCGGAAGCTCCTTTAGATAGTCGTTGGAAATCATCGGTCCCAGCCAGAGGTTGGGGAGTGAGAGCTGCTCGATGAGCATCTCCACTCCGGCATCAATCTCCATCTCACGAGGACTGGGGCCGAAAGGGGATGCTCCGGAGATCGGCTGGAAGAGGAAGCTGGCGTACGTGTCCCAACTGATCGTGGGTCTCAGGGCCTGTGAGAGCGTTGAGGAGGTTGTAGTCTCAGGCTCGGGTCCTCGGTATTTGTAGTGGATCAGTCCCACAATGCAAGCATATGCTGCAAAGATGAGACAGACGAACGGGACGGTGTTGGCGTAGTATGCTAGCCAGTCAGCGCGCATGAGGGATGCCAGGTACGATGTACCGACAACACGCAGTACCTTCAGAGCACCTTCAAGCACCATCTCCATACAAGGCAGCTGGAACAGGCCGAGCACAGGGAAACACAGCAAGATTAGGAGACAATTCCACTTGCAGATGTGCCATAGAACGGAACCCAGTCTCTTGAATAGGTTACCGTGGGACAACACCATCTCAAAGTAACACATCAAGTTGACCGTGATGAGCAGGAGGAGGAATATATCATTGACTTCCGGCTGCAATGTCTTTAGGAAGAGAGCCATTGAGCTGAAGTTTGGGTATTCCCCAGGGGACTTTCCAAACTCGTACACCTGTTCTGGCATTAGCACGATGTATGATGGAACTGTCGTCCAGTTTTTGGCATTTGTGATGAGCTGACCCGATGCTGTGGCTGTATTTATGGTCCCAAAACGTGCTCGCCCTGTGAACTTGACACTAAGCACGGAGTAGAACATCGGTGGAATTTGTAGCGTTGATATCAAAATCACTCGTAACTTTTGTTTCTGCTTTTCGCCGTCAAATTTTAGCCAGTCATTCTCAAGTTCATCTATGCTCTGGATTTCTTTGATTCTAGATGCTAAGTTGTAGTTGACCCAGTCAAGTACAGCTTGTGTCCGTGATGAACCGACGTAGTTTTTCAGCGTAACGTTGTCCTTCGCCTTCTGTCCCTGTGGTAGAGCCAGCACTAGGCGAGGGCTGAACCATCCCTTGCGCTCGCACAGTCTAGGGTACAAACAAAACACATTATTTGTGTCTGAATAATGAAACAAAATACCACAAAAATATCACTTTACTTCTAGGGTATCATCTACATGTATTCTTCATCAAAATGCTGAAGTCCCAAATACACGATGTCTTAACCATGTTAACATCATTTATTTCATCAATGTATACTTAGTAATTGGTAATGGCTGCCACCAAATGAATTATTCAAAATATGAACTGCCCTTTACCTTGTTGTTTGGACACTCACTTTTCATCCAAGGAGCAGTCGAAGTAGCCAGTGTGAACTCCAAAGCGCGAGACCTTGTGTACGAAGGTGGTCCACTCCTGTGTGGTCATGAAGCTGTGCGGGCTGTGTACCACCTGTACCACCCAGACACTGTCCTTACAATCCTCCACCTCCTCATAGAAGTGACTCCCGCCCTTGAACTCTGTATACTTGGATGGCTTCTCCTCCTGGGAGGCTGACTCCAGCTCGCCCTCACTCGCATCGCCTGAAGGGGGGAGGGGGGGGGGAGGGGCAGGGGAGCATACATCACCCTTAATCTAGCTTGAATTCAGTCATCTTATAGTATTTAAATTTAAGATATGCTTTTTGTATGAGCCACTCATGAAGTAACACCACAAAAATTCTATGTTTATGTCAATCATAAATCAAATCAATGGTTTTTAATGAAATATACCCGGTATACTTATATTTTCAAAAAGAAAAGCAAACTGTGCAAAACCTCGCACTAACAGAGAGAACAATTTCCAACCTGTGGTTTCGACAAGTTCCTTCAGCTCGCGTTTCTCGATGATGCCAGCATAACTGATCCCGCGCTGGTCCAGCAGAAGCTTGAGTTTGCGAGCGCTGAGTGCTACCGGGTCCAAAAGTCGACTGGCCAGGTATCCACCCTCATAGTACGCAATCGCTTCTCGGAGTCGCGACAGGATGAACAGAAGGCAGAGGAAGATCATGAAGACAACGACCTTCAACCACATCGTGGCTGCTTGTAGTGTGCTTGCTGCGTGCACACGCCGGCGTACGTTACTTTGAGTTTCCAACAATTGAAATGTGAACCATCAGATCTGCTTCCTGGCAAGAGAATTACAACACCACAATCACAGTGCCGAAACCGACTATGGTAGCGCGCATTACCATAGTCAAAAATGGCGACCGGTATTTGTGGTTCGAATTTGATCGAGCTTAACAACTTAATTGAGAGGCTATTTTGAAGCATTCAGAAGTCTGTGATATGAAGTTGATTGTGCTACACATAATTAATCAGAAGAGTTATAAAAAATAGGCTTTTTCTACGAGATATCAGCAATTGAAAATCGTGGCTGACTATGGTAACGCCCGAGTCCATGGCTACATTGACTATGGTAACGCACAGTGTCGACTATGGTAATGCATTCACCAATTCACTGCAAATAATATATATAACACAAGAATTGAATAGTAATTTATACGATATTCGCATATATACTACAGGGTATATGTGTCTTTTTCGTGTTACAGTGCAATTTTGTTTTTAAAACTGCACATACTGGATGTAGTACCGTGCTGAAACCCATCCTGACACCGTGAGATATAGAACCACTGGGTCGCATGTAATTATAGCCAATTGCAATGATGAGAATAAGCCTATGGTCCCGGGTACAAACAGACACTCGGTAATTTGATGACAACAAGATCGAGATGGAGCGAAGACAGTTTGCGGACAATGTTCCAATACATGTAAATATGAAAACACTGTCACTTTCCGACGTCACTGCAGCCCTGAATACAGAAACAATTCAGGACAATTAGGGAGCCTCGGACAACAGGGAGAAAACATATACATGTACCAGTAAATATTGACATATTTTAATAAAATGGGACACTTCTTGCCCCTCGCACATCATTTGAAAGAAAGTTGCCTCAAACTAAGTTCCCTACTCCTCGTACTGCTCAGTATATTGATCAGAGATATAAAAAATGTTCGAGACGGATAAAATGACATTCACATGTCGTGTGTAAAAAGTAGATCATGGAGTAACATAGTAGGATATTTGCAGTATAATTGGGATGTAAAGTCTCAAAGGCCCAAAGAGTTTGGTCCCACAGTGAGTGCCGACATACCGGTTTTGGTATTTACCCAGACAAAAAAAATCCATCACAACACATTTATTTCCCTTTTTCACACGGTTTGTTCTTGATAAGATAAAATGCCTAGATAGAAAACAAGATGAAGGGTGCCACAGGAATGACCCACACACTCCTTCTGTAACTTCTGTTGTATGATTTAGCCTACATTAATTGTGATCCATGTTTACACGCCAAAAACACCTGTCGGCCTACGGACTCTTTACGAATCGCTCTCAAATATCGTCAATTTATATGTGCATGCGACTCCAACCCAGTCGGACCAGTGACGGTCGCGGCGACCAGATCGCATGCGACTGGCGTGCAACAGAGTCGCTGCGACTGACAGCAGCTTAAATCAAACATTCATTATCTCCCGTTTTTGAAATTCCTCAATATTTCTGACAATTTGATGGGGAAGTGCACAGATTTGTAAAAAAAAAAAATACAAATTTGGCTTCATGCCAGACCCTGCTTTTAACGAAGTCTGCTACAAACATTGAGGTAACGGAGAGTCAAAATTTAAATGTCATTTCTTGAATATTATCTATTCAAAATGAGATTATTTTATAAAGTAAATGATCAGCATCCTAATACTGAAAAGAAAATAGGGGGTCACCGTGCTCGTTTTTTCTACATATTCGATCAAAATCACACATATTTACCTAAAATGACATAAATTCTGGCATTTTTGCACATTTTTTGTCCATATTCACATCTTGCATCGTGTTTTCCATGCGAACGGATACGGTGACCCCCTATTTTCTTTTCAGTTTTAGGATGCTGAACAGTTACTCTATAAAATATATCATTTTGAAGCTCTAGATTAGGTTGAAACAGGTATTTGTTTTCGAAAAACTCTTTGACCCCCTCCCCTCACTGTTTGGAGCGGACTACCTCAATCGTACACTTGACGTTTCTCATCATGTGTCTCATAGTTCTGAAATAATAACTTTTATGGAGTTGCTGACCTGTGTACAGTAATAACATCGCAGATGTTTTTTGACATGGATATGCGATAAAATAACAGATGATTTGAGAGTTTTCAACACATACTCTACCCCTCAAATCATTGTTATGTTGACAATATAATTGTTTTTGTGTACGAAAGACCCATCGCATTACCATAGTCATTAAATTTCCTACAAATCACATTACCATAGTCTGACATTCGCGTTACCCTAGTCAGGACACAATTGTCAACCCTCCGTTTCCACTAATATGTCACCAAGTGACCCATTGCACATAATCGGGATTAATCTACATGTATCGATTTCGGTATATTTCGAAGATCCCCTCGATTTATACACGTTGTATGCATCTAAATTCACGAGCAAATTCGAACCACAAGTGTCTGTCGCCATTATTGATTATGGTAATGCGCGTTACCATAGTCGGTTTCGGCACTGTGACAATGACAATTGTCAATCTGTACTGTTGCCAGTTGCCACACAATATCTAACTATGGTACCCACCCTGCTATGGCCCTGAGAGGGGCTTAACTCTGGCAAGCATATTCCTTTCTCCCAAAGGCAGGGAATACTGTTAAAACATTGATCGAAAATGCAGGTTCAGCCGTACGTGGAGCAGGGTTAGGGGGCTGGCAATGCATGTTACACAATATCGATGATAATGTATCTTGCACTGCAAGTTCAACTAGATCTAGCATGTCTCGATCTACTAGATGATATTTTCCGATAGTCTAGGCCTGTGGTGTAGCCTGGGTATGCCTACTTGAACACTGTTAAATCACTTGGATGAGTGTTAATCATAATTGGGTCAACATGTCTCAGTCTCACTCTTCGTTTTCGAGCAGATAAAAATATAAATGTCCACTGACTGTCATTACTGTCAATCGTTAGCGGGCGATGGAACTTCTAAACATGAATGATGCGACTAAGGTAGTGAAGTACAATACGTGGTAATCAATACGCCGCTTACTGTGAAAATACCTCTGTTTTGGCTGCCTCGGTGGCCTGTTTTGTGTTTTGACAGCTGTCAAACAAAACAAACATGGCCGACAGATTCCGTCATCTTCCTGTTCCTGTTTTATGACATCATCATTCGCAAGAGGGCGCTGCAGGATCACATTACATTCTGAACTGCTGTATGTTGGTAACGTTATGATCCAGTTCACGATCGCTATGATAAGCCATAAGGCAACGTTCACTTCACTGTGCACTTGAGCCATATATCTTTGAAATTCGGCCGCGTGACACAACGGATCGTATATTGTTTGGTTTGAAATGTCCAGTTGAATAGGTATTCTCCTACAGTCTTCATGAGTCTTGAGATTATCTAATGGCCAAGTTTAGCCTACAAAGCAATCTTGCTGACATTATGTTGAAAAGGATCTACGCCCGGGATATACAATGATATAGGGCCTACGGTTTGAGGGGCTGGAAATACAAATAGGTGCGTGATGCCTAGAACAATAATATATACTCTGTCAAAATATTACAATGGCTAAACTGGGAATTGGTTTTGGAAGTATGCAGTGGCCGTGTCGCTGAAATATGGCCATAAAACATTTATATTTAAATGGGTCTTGCTCCTGCTTTCAATTAATAAAGTTGGTGTGCGATCGCCTGCTATAAAAAAAGTTATTTCCCCGCTTATAATCATGAGCAGCAGGCAATTTTTTCCTAAAAATAAATATCATCAAAACATTTTACAACATTTTTTTTTGCGAAAAGAATTATCTCTCCGTTAAAAAAATTTGTTTGGATTTTTTTTGGTAAAAAGAGAATGTATCTTCTCCGTAGCCTATAGAAGAATTTTTTCAAAACGTTTTACAAGGATCTCCGTATATGAAAACTGAGGTTGAGAATGTAAAAAAAAGGGGGAAAACATCGCCTTCGTATAGAAAATTTTAGCCAAAATCCAATTTCAGACTAACTTTGCATGCTGGTGTACGGCGGCCCAATGCTGCCATTATTCATGCCTGAGTTAAGAGTAGTTTTGAAATCAGTTTCATAGTTAGTAAACAGTTATTTTCAGTTATGAAACTAGTTTCTAGCAAGGCACAAACCCTTTACACCCGGCACAAACCTTTCTAGTAGGGCACAAACGTTTTTAGCAGGGTGCAAACCTTTCTAGCATGGCGCAAACCTTTTTATCACGGCACAAACCTTTATAACAGGGCATGAACCTTTATAACACGGCACAAACGTTTTTATAATGGCGCAAAAACTTTTTAACAGAGCACAAACCTTTATAGCAGGGCACAAACCTTTCTAACACGGCACAAACCTTTCTAACATGGCACAAACCTTTAAAACAGGGCACAAACCTTTTTAGCTCGGCGCAAACCTTTATAGCACGGCACAAACCTTCATAGCAGGGCGCAAACCTTCATAACATGGCACAAACCCTTTTAACACGGCACAAACCTTTATAACAGGGCACAAACCTTCCTAACAGGGCACAAACCTTTTTAACATGGCACAAACCTTTATAACAGGGCACAAATTTGTTTAGCTGGGCGCAAACCTTCATAGCACGGCACAAACCGCCATGCTAGAAAGGTTCGCACCCTGTTAGGAACGTTTGTGCCCTGCTATAAAGGTTTGTGCCGCGTTAGAAAGGGTTGTGCCGTGTTATAAAGGTTTGTGCCGTGTTAAAAAGGTTTATACCCTGCTATAAAGGTTTGTGCCCTGTTAAAAAGGTTTATGCCCTGTTATAAAGGTTTATGCCCTGCTATAAAGGTTTAGGCCATGTTAGAAAGGTTTGTGCCGTGTTAAAAACGTTTATGCCCTGTTATAAAGTTTTATGCCCTGCTATAAAGGTTTAGGCCATGTTAGAAAGGTTTGTGCCGTGTTATAAAGGTTTATGCCCTGTTATGAAGGTTTGTACCGTGCTAAAAAGGTTTGCGCCCCGTTTTAAAGGTTTATGTCCTGCTATAAAAGTTTGTGCCGTGGTTTGTGCCCTGCTATAAAGGTTTGCGCCATGTTAAAAAAGTTTGTTCCCAGTTATATAAGTTTGCGCCCTGCTATAAAGATTTGTGCCTTGCTATAAAGGTTTGCGCCCTGCTATAAAGGTTTGTGCCCTGTTATGAAGGTTTGTGCCATGTTAAAAAGGTTTGTGCCGTGTTGGAAAGGTTTTTACCCTGTTATAAAGGTTTGCGCCATGTTAAAAAGGTTTGTGCCGTGTTTCAGAGATTTATGCCCTGTTATAAAGGTTTGTCCCGTGATAAAAAGGTTTGCGCCATGTTAAAAAACGTCTGTGCCGTGTTATAAAGGTTTCTGCCCTGTTATAAAGCTTTGTGCCGTGCTAAAAAGGTTTGCGCCATGCTAGAAAGGTTTGCACCCTGCTAAAAACGTTTGTGCCCTGCTAGAAAGGTTTGTGCCAGGTGTAAAGGGTTTTTGCCTTGCTAGAAACTAGTTTCATAACTGAAAATAACTGTTCACTAACTATGAAACTGATTTCGAAACTACTCCTAACTCAGGCATGAATAATGGTAGCATTGGGCCGCCGTACTGGTGTGGACTAAGTATTATATATGTACTCTGATTTTTCTAAATCGTTCACACTGTTAACTATTGTTTTTTGCTCATATATTACGAAAATAAATGATATCGTCTTATCACTTAGTATACTTCACCTTAGAATCAAACGGTCATTTTCTATCAAATTTAAGACTTCTATCGCAAAAATTATTGCCAATATATCCCATACGTCCCAGATTGAGATTCAACTTTGTTCGAAAAAGGCCGAGTTGAATAACTTACTAAACATGAAATTAGAAAAAGGAACAATTAACTTTCACGAATACTTACAACAATGATCGTAATTGTGGTATTATCATGCGCATAAACAATAGAACATGGTAAAATGTTTTTGGAAAGCTGATTACAGTACATTATTGATTGATACAGACACATGCGCACGTTATCGGTATATTATATGTTACAAATTTACAATCTCAATACAACGCTTATTAATAATTACAATCAGTTTTCTGTATGACAAACAATTTTACAATTCATAACCGATCAGTATTTTCCATGGACATATATTGGACCTATCAATATGATCACCATTTCAAACGACTAGTACAACGAATACAAAATGCAGGATGCAATCTACTATAGTTCTAGTGAATCCCCTTTAACTGTCACTTCATTAGGACTTTAACCGCCAGGTCCGGCGCGTGTCGAAGCAGACGACTGTTTTGGCGGATCCGGAAACTGATCCCTAATTGTGTGTAATCCCCAGATTGTCTGGTGTCTCTCATACTCTATGCTCTGCTGGAACTTCTTATCGGTCCCATGCCACTTATCCAGGAAACCTAGAGTTCCAAAGTTCCAGTTGTATCTGGAAAATAAACGATTCATAGTTTAAAGCTGGAGCAACCTGATAATTTTTTTAATTGGTAATCGTTCCTCTTGTAAAAAGTATGTTCAACTTCTTATTCAATTTGTTTTGAATAAATGGGAGAAGTGAACATTTAGAATTAATAATATTTGAAAAACTGCACTATAGGCTTGCATTGTATAATAATCAAATAGTTATTTGTTTCAAATAATGAATTGTGTCAAATAGATGTGAACCACTCCACAGAACACACTTCTTCAATGTTCCAAAAATGGTGTTTAAATTATATGATATTGTATTAAGACAGCACAGTCCTACGTCGCGTGGTGATAATCGTGGAACTCCGGGGAAGGTAAGAAAGGCAGGTGGTAACCGCTGTGATGTACAATCGTGACAACATTAGCCAAGATGTACCACACGAAAAACGTGAAAATGTGGGACTTCATCAGTACAGGTCCCAACAGAACCTAAAAGGAAGAAAGCAACCCGAAGATTTGTAGGACATCGTGTTATTTCTATAATAGCATACCTTTTTGTTGTAAATAAAGAGAATATTTGGGGGTAAAAACGTGTACGCCTGCAATATTGTAGTATTCTAGAGACTGCAACAAGTGGAAATGCCTAACTCTAGTTACCGATGCCCCATTGCCTGTCAGGTATTCCACGGGATGTGTGTAGATCGCCACAATACCGATAGGTGCAGTCCACTGGTGGTGCTGTTTGTGAATTCTCTTGTAAACCCATGGCACGTGAAACAGTCTAAAATATGGAGGGTAGTCTATTTGAAACAGGCTAAATGCTGGGAGTAATAGGTGAGACCAGAAAACCATGAGAAACCCATAAGAGAGATCTGGGTTTCTGGAGAGACCCATAAAATAAAACCTATCGGTATCTGAATTAATTGAATTGAGCAAGCAAAGTTTGAACATGTTATACTGAAGACAGGGAGTCAGAGAGAAAAAGTGGACCAATGGAAAAGATACAAAGAGAAGAAGTCAGGGGGAAGAATAATTGGACTTATGGAAGAAAAAGAGCAAGAAGAACAAGAAGGAAAGAATCAGGGCGGGATGCCAATCAGCCAATTAAACAGAACACTATAACTTATACATACTGGATCTAGTCAGTACCCAACCTGTGCGAGTAGTAGAAGATGACCTCCTGGACGAGTCCGGAGACGAACAGGTCTAAAGCGATCCTGGGCCACGTGGGGACATCAGCCACCTCGAAGCTACAGCCCCGAAGGCTCTGAGTGGCGTACATTGGGTAAGTCGCCACGAGCGTGTTCACTACCAGGTTGTTAAATGCTACTACCTTGATACACTTCCAGAGTTTGGCTCGGTCAATCTGTGACAATCGACTTCTTTGTTAACCAGTGTCATCCAGTGTAGGCAAGCTTCAAATATCTCTACTTGTTTTAGTGGGATTACTGCAGTAAGGCATACAAAGCTAGGTACATATCATAAACAAAATTGGAAGTTGGCTGGCAATTTGGACAACCACCAAACATGGAAATGGAGTTTTGGAATTGTGTGGATGGCCTTGTTTGCAAAGGTGCCAAGAATACCATTTTTGTCAATGCCAAAGCTCGTAAGAAGCTCGTAATTTTGATATCAAATTGAGGAGCATCTATGAATACTTGCTACAACTGAAAAAAACTATACTAGTGAACGCACAGGAACATTCTTGTCCTGTTGAACTTTGTAGTTGAACATCCACCGTGGCCACTGGAACACGTCCACAAAGAGGAACAGACCGCCCACAAGCCAGAATACCCCAATCATGATCACATTGCTGCCTGCCAAATGTAGCGATGTCAGTATAACAGCTGCTTCGTAGAATACTCGAAGTACAATTTGCAAATGATAGATTTATATGCGCTACGAACTTTGTTTGATAGATTTATGTACTTCTTTATGTTATCACTATGCTTGTGCTTGTGTAAAATGTCAACGGTTATTACCTGTGAGTCACGTTCGTGATGAAGAGACAATTTTGTGAACAATATGCTTTTCTCCCCTATATTACAAACCTATCATGCTGATCTTGGCGTGGTCGCCACCGAAATATTCGTATATCGAGCGGTAGATGTCTCTTTGGTACATGGCCCGGCCGTGTGTTAATAATACTCCTGTGGAGAAGGCATACAAACTGGCGAGTTAAATGAATTATGCACGGGAACTTGAATTATATATTCCATGATATTCAAACTCTCTCGTACGTCTCCCTGGGATATCGAACAGGATATTAGAATAGAATAGAATAGAATAGAATTTATTTCGCACTGGTACATAATCAATAATTCACATTAGTACATAAGGAAATATACAACCAATGGCGAGATGAAGGGCTTGAGCCATCTTGGCTGTATACCTGGTAAATAATGGAGAATGAATTGAAAAAACAATGGATAATGATGCAGCACTCAGGTGCCCAACAACTCATGGTGAGAGAAAAACAAAAAACAAAAATACCACACAACCTAAAAGCCCAGGGTAGGTATGGATAATTGAGTTTGAAACATATGTACACGCATAACATAGATACATTAAACAAATTAACGATAATTAACTTTGGTAGCATAGAAGTAAATGTGTCGATTTGTGCAAGCTAAGTGATCGTGGGGAGAAAAGTGGGAAGAGAGATGATGATGCGGATGCGGATGCGGACGATGATGAGGGGGATGCGGACGATGAGAGGGATGATGATGCGGATGAGGATGAGGGGGAGGGGGATGATGATGATGAAGAAGGGATTGTGTTGTGGGTGAAGGAATTTTAATGATGCGGTTTGCGGTTAATGCAGATGATGATGATGATGAGGGTGATGATGAGGGGGAGGGATGATGATGATGATGATGATGCGGATGATGATGATGATGATGAAGGTCATTGTTATGTCAGCCGCCCGATGAGCCACCACTGCTGCCGCTTGGGCCCAGTCTCAACCGAGACATCAGAGCCTAGTGATCACTGTACCCGCGCAAAACACTCCGCTTGAAGCGCGCAGAAAACGTTTTTTTGCTGTATAACGTCTGGTCGGGTCTCATGTACAAGTCGCTGTGAATATCGTTCCATAACTCAGGGCCTTTTTTGACAATGCTCTGGCACACGGCTGTGCGACGCGCTTTGGGCTGAACTAGTTTTAATGATTTGCTGTGACGAGTTTCATAGGCATGCGTTTCTTGAGATAATGAAAAAAGATTACTCAGCGTCAGAGGTAACTGGCCATTAAGAAATGCGTATACATACTTTAGGACCTGCATGTGATATATGTCTGTTAGTTTTAAAATAAAGAGGCGTTTGAAAATCGGTTCGGTGTGTGAGTTGAATGGTACCCCCGCCACGGAGCGGATTATCTTTTTCTGTTGCACGACAAGTTTGTTCAGGTAGGTAGAGTGGGCTGCTCCCCACAGTGTTATTCCATAGAGTAAATGTGAGTACGCTAGAGTATAATATAAGGATGTCAAAAGTTGTGATGTCAGTACCTGTTTGGCTTTATTAATTGCGAACATTGCTTTAGAAAGTTTTTTAGATAGATTATTTATATGTTCAGTCCATTTCAATTTGTCGTCGATGTAAATTCCCAAAAACTTTGTATGTTTGCATTGTGTTATTGCCTTGTCCGATAGGTTCAGCTGGGGGAGGTTAAGTTGTTGTTGACGTGAAGAATTACCGAATAACATGTAGTTTGTTTTTAGAACATTAAGAGACAGTTTGTTGGCTTTGAACCAATCAGTTAAAGAATCTAGTTCGATATTCATTTGATAATATAGTGAGGACAGGTTTGTGGACGATGCATAAAGGGTTGTGTCATCAGCAAATAATATTGAATTTGAGTACTTAAGGACATTTGGTAGATCATTGGTATATAATATGATTAATTGTTAATCGGTTTGTCAATAGCCTGTGCAAATTTGGGACCGATGTCAGTGAAGTATTTGCAAAAGCCGTTCGCGATATCAGATGGATTGGTTAATTCTGAACCATTATGCATAAATTTCTGTGGTATTTCTTGCTTGTTGGAACACTTCCCAATAACGCCATTTATTACTTTCCATGTTTTTTTCATGTCCCCCTTATGTTGCTCAATTAAATTACCGTAATAGATCATTCTTGTTCTTCTTTTTAAGTTGTTATGTTTGTTTCTTACAGTTAAATATTGTTTATGAGCGGGATCTGTCTTTGATTTTCCGAGACATGATTTATATAGTTGTTCACATTTTCGTCCAGATTTAATAATGTCCTTCGTCATCCAGGGGAGTCGCGGTGTTAATTTATTGGACCGTTTCATTTTTTGGATTGGGGCATACTGGTCAATAGTATTATTGATTGTTCTGATCAACAAGTCACACGTTTCATCTACGTTGGCTTTATTAAACAGATTATCCCACTTCACATTCAATAAATCAGCGTTAATTTTTTCCAGTATCGCTTCAGTGAATTTTCTATGCTCGTAAATAACCGGCTTATTTTTGCAGCGCGTTGCTGGAAGTTTTACGAATGCAAAAACTGGAAAGTGGTCCGACATGTCGTGGATTAATATTGCAGAGTTTATATTGAGATTGTCGTTATACTTAGCATATATATTATCAATAAGGGTTGCTGTACTGTGAGTTACACGGGTAGGCTTCGTAATTATGGGGATCAGCGAGTGGGCCAGAGCATTGTCAAACAACTCGCCAGTTGATTTGTGTGAATGTGCTTTAATCAGGTCGAAGTTTTGGTCTGTACCAATTATAATATTCTGCTTATTTTGCAACTTTTTGAATATATCATTGTATCGTTGCAATGAAAGATGCTGTTCAGAGTTTGGCACTCTGTAAATTTCCCCAACAACAAATTTTATGTTATTTATATCCACATCAATAAATACGGATTCAAATTCCCCTTCAATAAATGTACTAATATCATCTCTGCTTTTATAAGCAAACGTGTCCTTCAGGTATATAGCGACTCCGCCGCGTGTCATATCTTTTCTGTGTTTGGATATCATATTGTAACCCCCTAAATTAACCAAATGCGTGTTTCCTTCGTGTAAAAACGTTTCGCATAACAGCAAGCAGTCCAATGTAATATTGTGTTGTTCAAAATTGTGCAAGAGTTCTTGCAAGGATATATGCTTTGCTGCTAATGACTGGATATTCAGATGCATCACTTTGAAATCACTCTTCATAATATCATTGTTTCCTTTCACATATGCAATAATACTATCAAGGTCGTAGTATTGGCTAGGACCAAGATCGTTATAAAGATCAATATCACGATCATCGTTAGATGAAGACTCGACCAGTAGACTCGTAAGATCTATTGCATTCTCATTTAGAGTGTCGATATTATCGTAATCCATTGTATATAATAGAAGATCTTACAGCTGTTCCCTGCGGGCTTCCCGCGACGAGCTGTGCGGGAGGAGAGCAATCACAGGCACCGACTCCCGGAACCAGAGGGAAGCCAACCGACAACACGACACATCGTGCAACTGACACACCAACAACAGACCTGAGGATGAACAAAATGACATGGTAGTTACACGTACGATGTGATGGTGGATATAATGAAAATAATGGGTGACAATGACGAACTGGAAAAAGAATGGTTGTGAAGATCATGTGGTGAACGAGAAACAGTTGAAACTGGAAAATGGTTGTGAAGATCATGTGGTGAACGAGAAACAGTCTCCTGTTTTACCACCCATAGCCTAGTCTTGATACACTTCAATAAATATACCACGAGGACATTATTGATATATAAACGCATTCATCAACATACTAAATACATTACGAGTGGGGGTTGGGGTTGGGTTACAATGCTGCACTGCCACCCACAGGCTAATTTGGAAGCAGTTAAATAATATAAGATATACGAGGCCCGTAGTGATAAGCACACAGATACCAGACAGACAACATTTTAGGGTTATGTCACCACATTCATATACATGTTATACATACGAGTGGGAAGTACAATCCTGCACTGCCACTCACGGGCTAAGTTGGTACAGTTGAGAACTATATCTCTAGGATACCGGCTAATAATAGGGTATGAAGATACCGCATTACAACAGTATGATTATAGATGTCAACACCACACATTCATATGTATATAGTGGGGGTGTACAATCCTGCACCAGCACCCATACAACACCCATAGATTAATTTAGTGAACGTTGAAAATATTTGACTAGGACATTCACAAATAATAAGTATACAAGTACCAGGCAACACACTTCAGGATCACTGGTATCAAAAACTTTTTTCATCTATACTAGTGGGATGTCAATACACAAAATCAACATACAAAACATTCAGAAAAGACTATATCCTTCCAGCATTGTGGTAGTTTATACGTGATATATGGACTGAAGAATGCCAGGAAGCAAGTAGACAGCTAGTATTCCTGGTACGACATAATGAAACGAAATAAATTATTGGCATAATGCAGAACTAACTAGCTCTCAGTAACACGTTAACAAGTTACATGCGCGTATTTAGATTTATATATCAAATTTACGACATTTAATTGCAGTACGAATAAATGATGTGATTAGAAATTATTGAATTCTGACACCCGTCGGGTTTCATATAAACAGGACGATTGCTTGTTGGGCCCAAGTATCATATCCTGCGCTTTCATCTATATTCAATAAGGATTAAAAAGGTGACGGATTAAATGGCATTCATTTAGTGGGTGAGTAGTATTAAGGCGCAGCGTATGATACTTGGGCCGCTTGTTGTTGCTTTGGTGCTCACTAACATGCTGTAGTCTAGACAGGTCATTGACCGGGTTGATCAATACCATTTAATGCTCTATTGTTCCCACCTAGCGCTATTACTTAGTACCGCACCAAGGGTCTCTTGGTCAGTGAGTTTATCATTATTCGACATTTAAATATAATAATTATTACATTAATATAACACAATAAATCATTGTGAAACTTACAGCAACAGTTAAACTATTGTCATATCAACTCCCTGTCCGGTATATGGTATATTTATTGACATGGTCCATATCATGTTTTTGTACAAAGTGATCTTTGTATTTCGATCTGGGCGACTTATCTGGTGGTCATGTAGTGTGGCCTGTATATATGTCAAGACTCTTGTATATAAGTAGAATGTACTGGAGGTATTCAATACAATTACACATCGAAGTTTATATTGAATGTTTGCTCTATAATACCATAACCGACCACAAAGAACATTAGCACAACTTCGAACAATCAGTCGAATCGGACAGGAAACATCTGATACTCTCGTCTACATACAACTGAACTCCGAAAATGATTCCCTCTGTCCGCAATTTGTTCTAGCTCAATCAAAGGGTATAGTGTCGGGCTTCTGCGCTCAGGCATTGGCCAGTGTTGTGCTTCGTATAAATACAATAATATTCCTCTCATAACTCAGGAGCTTTCTATATGGTATATTAGTGGAAACCAACCTTACATGTGGTTAGATCTACAACTTCAGACCCGTGACAATGTGATATCAGATCAACATTTTTTTTACGATGGAACGTTTGACATTTCCTGCTGGAGATTCAAATCAAAGATGGCTGCTAATCCCTAGATCCATATGTGAATAGGTTTTATCAGGAGATTTTAACATAATAAAATTTAACCTGACATTTGTTCGGCATCAAAACATTTGGTTATGTTTAATCAAAAAATAACCAAGCTGACCACCATCTATATGGCGGGAATTTTGGAGTGGATTGAAACAGGTTAATCTTGGGTATACATATACCTTTCATTCAGTAGTTGAGAGAAAGGTAAGACTACGAATACTATATCGTTCCCCAAAAGCCAGTCGTGGATTTCGCCTGATCGTCGAAACAACACAATGGACGCAACGTGCAGACCAGCGATTTAAAAGCAAAAAATACCGTGCGAAATTGGCCATTTCTCATCGGAAATGGCCGCCATTTTGAGAAGAATACTTTAAGCTACTTTGTTCAAACTTTCAGGAAATTTTGTCTGGAAACTTTAAAGATAAAATGTAACTTTTCAGGTTAATTGATGGTGGAATCAAATAATCAGCTTGACGTTGAACTTTGTTCGACGTGTGTAGCAGATGTGATTTGACTCATCACATTTTGTTCCATAATTACACCAATGCCAAACTGTAATCATCAAACGACGGAATGTTTATAGTCATGTATTGTAGTTTACATCATGTGCCTGCTCCTGCCAGTGTCATCTGCATTCACGGGATGTCAGAAATCACAAGACGTCCTTACAGATACCCAAGCAATAACCGGGATAATGAATATGTATTAGATCACGCTCGGACGCTGATAACACAAAGAGGTGACGTCCGCGTATTGCAAACGGCTCCCGAATTTGGTGATCTTCAATGATTAATCGCTCTGCAATTGGCAGCGTGTTCGATGTTCGATGGCTGAGCCAATATTGTCCACTGACCCGCGTGTCGTGAGCAAGATCCCATCATTCGCAGCGAGCAGCCCCCAATATCCGGCCACTCACCGTCGTATCGAGCCGTTGAGAGCGCTCTGAGGGCCAGCTGAGAATAAATGGTGGGTAGGAAAGGCTGTGTGGGTGGAACGGTTACCAGGTATGGCCGGCCAAAGGATGGACCGAATCGTCATTACAACTTATCTCGTAAAAACTCAGGAGAAATAAAGTTAAAAGTGTCTATAAGTTCTTAAGCTCTTGTGATTTCAGGCAAACATAGAAGCATCAACATGGTAGGCATTGCACAGGAATAATGCCTTCGATATGAGGAAACAAATGAAACGAATCATATACAGCTTAAATGTGAAATTGTCTTGGAAATTACAGGTTTGAAGAGCTGAAAGTTTGTAATTATTTTCAACATTCAGCATGTCCTTGAAATGCTCAGGTTGATGTTTTAAAGTGAGTACCAAATTTTACAATATCTTGGAATTTCCATAGACCTACATCAATATAATATATATCATTATGAATAATATATAAAATGTAAAAAAATGTGAGAACAGAGAAATAATGTCCAATGTGGAAAATAACCAGTACTAAGACCAAGTTTCAAGTTAAATCTCCAACGTTTCTTCAATTTTAAGTGGAGACGTTATTACAAAAAAATAGCTCAAGGGCTAATGAAGATTATCGGAGAAATGTGCAGTGTCGAGCCACAAAGTCCAAAAATGGCCGTTTTGACCTTTCAAGGTCATCGAGAGTCAAATTCAAGGTCACCACTCAAATCATTTTTATGTGCAAATGCCCAAGCTCCTTCATGATGAATTAGGGGTTATGATAAGGGCAGCCTCTTTATAACGAAAACAAACGAATAAACTTATCCATGTCCAACAGTAGTATATGTTGTTGTGTAATTCCGTGCCACTTTCATATTGATTTTGATTTGTGGTGATTTTTCATCAAAGTGGACCCCAATGAGATCAGAAAAAAACTATTTCCATTTTTTTCGCTCATTGGTTGTGTGAAAATCCAAGATGGCTGCCAATTATCATCAAAAATCACCAAATTTTTGGCCCTAATTGGCATGGAAGCATTGAATTGATTTCATTTTATATATTTCCAGGCAAGAGGAATTATTTAAACCATTGTTTTCATTCTTTCGCCCATTGATTGTTTGAAAATCCAAGATGGCTGCCAATTATCACAAAAAATCGAAAAATCACTATATCCTTGGCCCTAATTGGAATAGAAACATGAAATTGGGGTCGTTTTATATGCTACCAGGCACAAGGAATCAAAACCATTTTTTTCGCCCACTGGTCATGTGAAAATCCAAGATGGCCGCCGATTATCACCAAAAATCGAATAATCACCAATGGCATATCTTTGGCCCTAATTGACGTAGAAACATTAGGTCGGGCTCAGTTTATATGTTTTCGGACACAAAGAATCGTTCAAAACATTGCTTTAGTGATACACACACATATGCATCAGACTGTTGCCAGAAGTTGCCAAGTTAGCTAGAACAGAAGTTGCCCAGTTAGCTAGGTACGTACGTGGGCTGATTTCTCACCAATGAAGTGATTGTTGAACTGGATCAGTTAGAGTTCACCTGGTTCTCTGGTCTCCTCCCACATTGACGACCACCGCTACGCCAAGATCCAAGCCAACAAGAGATGTTGATATAAGGATATGTGCAAGATGATACACCATATCATTATCATCATTCATGTTCAGGCATGTTTCAGTCGCCTCACACTTGGAAAATTGCAAGCCACGCTGAATAGTTTTCCTGGCATTGCTGGGGCCACATTTCGCGAGTTCTACAACTGCCTCTGGTGTTGTGTGCTTCTGGTGTTCTCTGGTATCTCATGCCATCCCACTGGCCATCCTACTACTACTAGATTCAGCATTTATCGGCTCGGACACTGTGTCTTCTGATGAAAAATTCGCCTGGTAATGCAGTCTCAACAGATTGCTCAACGATCATATTCCAAGATGATACGCTGATGCCATCACTTGGAGCTTCAGGAATCAGTAAGGAAGTAGAAACCTCCTACTAAATGTGGATCCGGTCCGTCCGATACATGTGGTTTTGCTGCTCCCTCCTTGTAGACAAAAGCTTCATAGAAAATATCATACTCCACTTGAGCATATTTGGTGGTAAAGTTACTCCCATGACAACATATGTTCCTCAACCCAGAAGATTGACCTACAAGATGAGCAGTGCAGAGATGTTGTTATTCGACATTGGAGAGTGACGCTCACAGCAGAATACATCGAGGGTTTACATCCAGAAGCACCTAAATTTCTGAATGAAGGGGCATGCCAAACACCTGTGGGACAGAATAATGCCGGGTATCCCAAATTAGGACGATGGTTGTGCCGACAATTCACACACTTCAATAGAAGTGCACATGCATGTCGCCCTTTGCAGGGGCAAACAGAGATTAAAGCTCGAGAGGAGCAAGAATCTGGTCATATGCTATACTCAAGTTCAACACAAAACCTCCTATGATTTTTGGCCATAACTCCGTTTAGGATGGTCGGATCAATTTGAAATTTTATCTGTTTCCATTTGGAACAAAACCATATTTTTTCTCCAAATTTCAGACTTCTATTTTGAAAACTGAAAAAGTTGGCAATCTACCTCAATGTTAAATGTTGGACCCAAATCGGATCATGGGAGTTCAAGCAAATTTGTGGATTTCATGATCTTCATTCCACTAAGAAATGTAATATGAGGAAAGCTTTTGAGTTGGAGGGATCATACAGATATATTCTAATAATATATCTTTCTGACAAAGAACTGTGCAATGCGAACATCAAACAACATTCCAAAATTTGTTCAGACTCACAAATTTCATGTTTGAAGTGAAATTTAACATTAGAGTAGATTGCCAACTTTTTCAATTTTCAAGATAGAAATCTGAAATTTGGTGAAAAAATACGGTTTCATGCCAAATAGAAACAAACAAAATTTCAAATTGATCCGACCATCCTAAAGGAAGTTATGGCCAAAAATCATAGGAGGTTTTGTGTTGAACTTGACTTTACAGAGAAAAGGGGTGATTCATAAAAGACGGAGTTTTTTTTCCCATGGCTGGTAACACCCCTGCCCAAGTCGGATGGAGCATGCTAATGTCCACTCAATTTGGCAGTCTGAGCCAGTCTGAATGCGAGTGGCTTGCAAACCAAAACAGAGTGGCCGCATGCACATGGTAGTCGAACTACTCAAGGAAAAATTGATAATTGGCAATATGTAAACCTTACAACTATCAATGTCAAAAAAGCCTGTCTCAGGATTTGAGTCGAATCGCTATACTGTTCAGGGAAATGAGGTTTCGCACCGACTCTGACTGGTTCCAATCCAGACATCACAATCTATGGAGATGGTATGCATAGATTTTCTTAGTTTCGAGTCATCCAAAGGAGGTTATGAGTATAACATCGTCCTGACGAATCACTACACCAAATATGTACAGGCCATACTGACCAGAAATGAGCTTTCTCCTACTTTCGCAAAGACAGTATACAGTGGACTTAAAGAGTCCACTTTGGAACACCACCTCGTTTACACAGTGAACACGCCTCGAGGGTGATAATCAAGTTATGTTCTCTTTTGGGTATGTACGAGACCAGAGGGCATGCAAGCCAGCTAGTTACGGTAAGGGTGCGACCGAGAACTGATTATTTTTTAATTCAGTGCAGCTTTTGATTCAGTTGAGCATAATCGTTCTGTTGACAAATAGAAGGAGGGATTGATTGTTCCAAAAGGAACACAGAGACAATACTGAGGTATTGTTTACATCATTAGATTCATGCGCCAATTAAGTGGTAATGTTTGTGACGTAGAACGAGAAAGTAGTCTGAGCAGTCCCCGAAAGAACTTTTGGGATTTTTGCAGTGGAATTCACGGTTCCGTCATTTTGGAACTCATCAGGCAGTGGCACAGGCACAATTGGACATTGAAAGAAACCCATTCATTTTTAAGTGAGTGACTAGCTGTTAGCATTCAGAAGGGGGCTGGATAAGAGATGTGCTCCTCTCCATCGTTAGATTAGAACAGTATATTTTGGTTTGGATGAACTTGATTGGTGGTCAGAAAGGATCAACAAACAGTTGTCTTCTCTATGGGTTGTAGAGGAGAGGGTAAAAAAGGGACACACCTTTCCGGAGAATATGTTTTAAAATCTGTTTTCGATGTGTTCTCTTTTTGGTATGAAAGAAAAGACTACACCATGCAGCCCGGCTAGAAATGTAGTCTATGAAATGTTTAACAAACATGCTGAAAAAGGCTATTCTTACAGGATGTACAAGCAATGGCCATGCTAATAACTGCACCAAACATGAGTCACGAGTCATCACAGTTGTCGGTTGATGTGATGTTTGAGCTCAAGTTGAATCTTAGAAAGAGTGGCTTAAGACACTACACATATGATCTGAAGATGATGCCCAAGTTGTATAAGGTTGCCATTGCAGCCCAAGAGGAACCTGATTGTCACCAGCAGTATTACGATTGGAAGACCAGATAAGTTGTTGTATGGCTTATATTGCTGTAACTCATGATCAGTAAAAAAGAAGAATCATGGGCCCTAAACTGGAAAGCGAACGTATTCAGTCGCTATAATGATACTATTTTGTGTAATACTCCTCTGACGGCCCAGTACTTGCATTTATCAAAAAAACACTGGTTTCATTGGATTCCTTGTCCCAGAAAACATATAAAACGACACCAGATTCATTTTTCTATTTCAATTATTGTCGAAGATATGGTGATTTTCTGATTTTCGGAGACCGTTGGCAGCCATCTTGGATTTTCAGTCGAAAAAATGGTTGAAAAAAATGGAAACAGTTTTTTTTTTCGTCTTACTGGGGTCTACTCTGATGGAAAATCACCCCAAATCAAAATCAATATGAAAATGGATCAGGATCAGTATTTGCAACATAATCGCATATACTACAGATTCGTTTCCCAAAGTAACATAAAATAATTAAATATAATTTACCCTTTCCTGAAGTCACGACCTAGGAATATTCGTCTGCTTTGAAGATGTGTACATTCTACCATAAACATTCTCAAATAGTACGTGTAGTGGGGATCTCACAATGCGGAAGGTACATATTGAGTGAGGATTCGGGTCAGATATAATCGAGGATTTCCCTACAGAATGATGCTTTCAAATTCAAAATTCTGTCACCCAATGTGAAGCTGTACACAAATAGCAAGTTTTTTCCACAAAATGAATACATGCATTTGCATTACATATACAGGGATTGTAAAGTCACTCAACGAAGTTATCACCGATCAGCTTTGATGTATGAATTCACACTTTTAGATGGTCTACTCTTGTACATCCCAGAATGTCATTTTCTAAATTCTTGAACTGTTTCCTCAATGAATAGCTGGCACAAGGTTTTCTTAGTGTGATCTGGTGAATTATTCATTGGTGTGTTTCAAACATGAGACGATGTTCCCAAAGTATAGGTATTATTTTGCAATTTTCGAGAAAATTTTCATTCCTCTGGTAACAAGTGGAGTGAAACTTTACATTTTGATTTAAATAAAGATTTCTGCTGAATGCATTGTGAATGCTTTTTTACCAGGTTACAAATTGTGAATAACAGAACTTGTTACTCGTAATTTTCACACAAACGAAATATATAAAAAGGTGAGAGTTGATCAACATTGCGTCATATCAGGTTCTTTTTTCATACTCGCAAACCCATCATGGTTTCAACTGTAAGTAAGAATAAAACATACGTTTACTTTCTTCCCACAGATACCTTCCACAACGTTAATTTTTGATATTTTTTAGGCAACATCTGAATATCCCGAACTGATATACAGTGGTTTGTGATGTAACATGGACACAAAATATTTCAAGCGACATTCTCTTCCACAATCATGAATCCATTATGTTGGTTGAATGTTTCAAAAAATGCTCAAGACTACCAGTATCTATTTTCCTGCGTATTATTGAAAAATTTCATTTTTTTGTATCGTAGTTTAGGCCCTGTATGTTTACACCTTGTTGTCCAGTTACATGTTAAGAAAATTTGGGTGCAAATTCTATGTTTTATGCTGAGTATTTCAAAATTCAATAACACCATTGAGTAGCAAAATGACATAGTGTCTAGAGCATGACTTTGATTTGCTCATTCAACTGGAAAGCACCCAGTTTGACGCGTTCAAAATTTGGTTTTGGTGTCTCATTACATCACATTTTGGGAGCAGTATTTCAGCAATGTCTTCCATTTGCTTTTACGGGAAAAACATTTCCTTCTGGAATTCAATGCTATGGATCAGGCACTAACACACAACATGAAAGCTTCTACCCAAATTCCATTTATAATTTTTGGTGAGAGCAGATTTTTTACACTTGTGATGTACCTGATATTTCATTGACAGCCTGTACCATGTACAGATCCCTCTATCTTGTAAGATTTATTTTAACATCAATTTTAGTTTACTGTTTTGTGTTATCATTACCAATAGCATTTATTAGTTATTGAAGAGGCCAGTAAAAAAATTTCAAGTAATTAACATTAGTCACGTGGAAATAAATCCCGATTAAACCAAATTCAAGCCACACAGGAGAGTAACATCATGGGCAGTCAGTGTATCAAATGTATTCGTTTCTACCATACAACTTCCAAATCCCAAATGAAATAATTCGAAATGCCAGATTTACCAAAAAATCAAGGCCGAAAGGCTACCTAATTGATGGAATCCTCATAGGGTTGATTCAACTTCCACGAACAGTGACCGGCTGAACAGTAGGAAATTATAATTGTGGTCAGGATTTCGGTATTTGTCGGTCATATTTCTCCGCTGTAGCATCTCTGACAGAATGAGGTCGAATGAATCGGGCTGGCTGCTGATCACCACGGCTCATTGACCACAAAAATCAAGCCTCAGGTAGGGAAAAAATCGGGTATCCTTAATACCACTGCTCTGCTGAAAAGATGCCATTAAAACTGTCTGGCAGCTTTTAAATCCTTTTAAAAACAAGCAGCATGATTTATCTGGGCCGATATTATGATGAGAATGGGTTGTCAGTTGACGCCTTCCCGCTGCAATACCACTCATTGCAAATCCCAACCCGTGCTTCTTACAGGTTTGCACCATAAACAATATCCTCCAACATATAATTCTTCAATTTAAACTGTCAACAATAATCATGAATATGTGCAATGTTCCGTGCAAACCCAAATCCGACCTTTCAAAACGGTAAAATTAGCGAAACTGTATGTATTTACTGCTAACGGCCACTCACAGGCTGACATTTCCTCACGAATAACGCGTAATACTCATGATTTTACGCGGCACTCCCTGAATAACGCGTAATGCCTAGCCACCATGATATAGACAACAACATTCCTGAAATTGCAATTTTTAAAACTGTCTGGCAGTAGGAAACTTTACACAAAATCGCTTTTTAGTGAATGAAGATTGGTTCGGTGAATAAGAGTGATAAAATGATGATTTGATTTTGATTTATTTTTTGCCTCCATACATGAAGAAAATACAACAATGGTATATGACATTTCAAGACAGACAGTTCAAGACAAACAGTTCAAGACAGACTAAAAAGGCACGAGCATTCATAGGAGTCCTGACTCAGTAACAACTGTCGGACCGTGTCGTTGTAATCATCATAAATATGAGAAACAGTCCTTCTGAAATAAAAGTTTTATAAAAGTTATATGCGAGAGGTTCCTGGTCGAAATTTATGTCATCTTCATCATCCTCGCATATCAACATAATGACTTAAGGATTTATACAGCACTTCTGAGCAAAGACGCTGTACAACTGATACTGAATCAGACAACATAGAACACGGAGCGTCACAACCTGACACGTGTATATCAAGGATTGTGGTAAGATCCTTGTGTATATCGTCGGGTCATGGAAGAATGTGTCGAAAATCTGTGACTTGCGAACATTTAGACCATATGAGAGAAATTGTGTTGTTTAACCTCGCTAGATTGACGTCATCTTCCAGCGTAATTGCAGCCCTGAAGAACAAGCCTACTAGTGCACAAATCCGAGAAAACAACAAGTATGGTGAGATGCAAACCCCAAAAATGCAAAATCTTACATAAAAGTAGGCCTGCAAATTTGGCTAACTCACTATTTGGACATCCGTCAAATTTGGTACCATCGACAATATGGGCTCTCTCACATGAACCCAGGTGATGAATATTGTCGGTGGTCGGTGACTTTAACCTCCCGAATGTAAGCTGATTAACATTGGTGGTGGAAAGTCCCCAATACACAGGATATATATTAAGGTCATCTTATAAGTCTCAGAGCAAACAATGGAATTCCTCACGAAATCCAACTCTGGAAATACTGGACTCCACATAAACTATCAGGAAATCGCCATTTCAACTCTACCAAGATCGGGCGACCACAATGCAGTTCTGACTGCAACACAAGAGAACTAAACCAATAAAGACGAAGCTTTTCCTGTGGAAATTGGCAGATATTGCTGGAATCAGCAAATGCATCAACCTGCAGGGTCAAGATTTCCACATCAAATTATCTGAGGAATCGCCACCAAAAGAATTGTGGATTGCCCCATAAGTCACATTATTTATCTTAGAGTCACATTATTTATATTGTACACCATATTGAGTAGGCTTATATGATCGACCATTATGACGTTAAATATCGAATAATTCCAAGCAAACTACCGAAATAAAAATATACTGAAGTTATTATATCAAATCTTTTCAAACAATGCAATATGTTTATGAATGAAATTGGTTTAATTGTTTGAGTTTTTTTTATTTATTTATTTAGCTATTAAACATAGAATGATGTATATTCGTAACGTTATCTGGAACGGCTTCTACAATTGGATAGTTTGGTATTATTTCAGTGATTAGTGTAATGACTGTTAAACTCCATATAATTTTCAATATGAGTGATCAGTATATTTTCTTTGTCCTATCGTTGCCATGGTAACCAATGAAATGGTATATGACTTGCCTATATTACGGTCGATGTATATTCATTTTACTTGTACTTTAAATGTCTGGCCATAAGTCTTTTTATCGAGATACGTAAGTCGATTTATCGAGATGTGTAAGTCGATTTATCGAGATACGTAAGTCGATTTATCGACAAATAGAGAAATAGAGAAAAAAAATAGAGAAAAAAACTTTTAGTTTGGTGGCCCTAATCCTCTTCCGTAGCTATGACCCAGATTTTCTGTTTTCAAATGCACGATGTCATATTGATGATTGTCATACTGATTGAAAGTCTTAAAATAATCAAAAGAATTTCACATTTTAGCCCCTCTGAGACGGCCGATCACTAGAACTTGTGTACCTGATTGAATCTAGTTCGATACAAACAATAAATATTATTACGATGTAACGTTACTATCATGCATAATAATTTGAATATAATTTCCACGTGCTGTTGATAACTTGTCAAATATTTCGCCCTGGATATTCATTATGATTATTTGTGATGAAATGATGACTATCCTAGACTCTACTGAACAATACTTTCGTTATTTTCTATTCTTTTCCCCCACACCACTCGAAAATATCCAATAATATCTCACGCCCAACACTTGTTTAATGTCCACGTGGCGTCCAAGTCCGACACCTATTAAATACCCCCTTGCAATATTTGTCTTGTGTCGCCCTTGTCCGTTACCGCGGAGCCGGTGATGGCGCACCACTCCAGCTCGTCCAAGGGTACTGCAGTTCGCACTCAGAGACGGGAAGGGTCAACAGCTGACAGCAAGCAGAAATCCAACTCATGGAAAATACTGGCACCACAGAAAACAATAACTTCGTGTACGGATGTAGAAGTAGCCTACACGCAGCATGGATTTCCAATAAAAATAAATGAAATATATGTCTCTGTAAGGTGGGATAAAATACTTTTTTCAAGTTCCTAGAGGCGAATCAATTACTGAAAAACATTTGAACTCGTGATCTTGTTAATCCATGTTCCAAAGTATATAATTGCAACGAATACTTCTTCTGTCTTCTAGAGGATATGGTGTTAGTTGTCACGAGAAATGAACGTGAATCGAAATCCAAAATGGAACATGTAGTTTCATATTTCAACTCCTTGCCTGAATGAAATATTCGGTCATAATTTTGTCGTGCCCTGTTGTACAATTTTCAACAGTAGGAAATTATAATTGTGGTCATGATTTCGGTATTTGTCGGTCATATTTCTCCGATGTAACATCTCTGACAGAATGAGGTCGAATGAATGGCTGGCTGTAAATCACCACGGCTCATTGACCACAAAAATCAGGTCCAAGGTAGGAAAAAAATCGGGTATCCCTAATACCACTGCTCTGCTGAAAAGATGCCATTAAAACTGTCTGGCAGCTTTTGAATCCTTTTAAAAACACGCAGCATAAATTATCTGGGCCGATATTATGATGAGAATGGGTTGTCAGTTGACGCCTTCCCGCTGCAATACCACCCATTGCAAATCCCAACCCGTGCTTCTTACAGGTTTGCACCATAAACAATATCCTCCGACATATAATTCTTCAATTTAAACTGTCAACAACAATCATGAATATGTGTAATGTTCCGTGCAAACCCAAATCCGACCTTTCAGAACGGTAAAATTAGCGAAATTTTATTATTTCCTGCTAACGGTCACTCAGAGGCTGACATTTCCTCACGAATAACGCGTAATACTCATGATTTTACGCGGCACTCCCTGAATAACGCGTAACGCCTAGCCACCATGATATAGACAACAACATTCCTGAAATTGCATTTTTTCTGGACAGTATGAAAACTGTCTGGCAGTAGGAAACTTTACACAAAATCGCTATTCAGTGAATGAAGATTGGTTCGGTGAATAAGAGTGATAAAGTGATGATTTGATTTTGATTTATTTCTTCCCTCCATACATGAAGAAAATACAACAATGGTATATGACATTTCAAGACAGACAGTTCAAGACAAACAGTTCAAGACAGACTAAGAGGCACGAGCATTCATAGGAGTCCTGACTCAGTAACAACTGTCGGACCGTGTCGTTGTAATCATCATCAAATATGAGAAACAGTCCTTCTGAAATGCTTTATAAAAGTTATATTATATGCGACAGGTTCCTGGTCGAAATTCATGTCATCTTCATCATCCTCGGATATCAACATTATAATATCTTAAGGATTTATACAGCACTTCCGAGCAAAAACGCTGTACAACTGATACTGAATCAGACAACATAGAACACGGAGTGTCACAACCCGACACGTGTATATCAAGGATTGTGGTACGATCCTTGTGTATATCGTCGGGTCATGGAAGAATGTGTCGAGAATCTGTGACTTGCGAACATCTAGACTATATATAGAAATTGTGTTGTTTACCCTCGCTACATTGGCGTCATCTTCCCGTGTATTCGCAGCCCTGAAAAACAAGCCTACTAGCGCACAAATCCGAGAAAACTACAAGTATGGTCAGATGCAAACCCCAATAATGCAAAATCTTACATAAAAGTAGGCCTGCAAATTTGGCTAACTCACTATTTGTTTGGACATCCGTCAAATTTGGTACCATCGACAATATGGGCTCTCTCACATAAACCCAGGTGGTAGATATTGTCGGTGGTCAGTGACTTTAACCTCCCAAATGTAAGCTGGCAAACATTGGTGGTGGAAAGTCCCCAATACACTTGATATATTAAGGTCATCTTATAAGTTTCAGAGCAAACAATGGAATTTCTCACGAGATCCAACTCTGGAGATACTGGACTTCACATTGACTATCAGGAAATAGAACTGACTACAATTGACTACAACCCAATAGAACTTAACCAATAAAAACGAAGCTTTACTGTGGAAATGGGCAGATATTGCTGGAATCAGCGAATGCACCAACCTGCAGGGTCAAGATTTCCACATCAAATTCTCTGAGGAATCGCCAGCACAAGTATTGTGGATTGCCCCATGAGTCTCACAAACCATCGTGTCTGATCTGTTATCACCGAAAATTTCTGTTTTCAAATGTATGTTGTCATATTGATGATTGTTTGAAAATCTTAAACTAATCAAAGGAATTTCACATTTTAGCCATTCTGAGTTGGCCCATCACTAGAGCTTGAACCTAAATTGAATCTTAAAGTTCGATACAAACAATAAATGTTATTACGATGTAAAGTTACTATCATGTACAATAATTTGAATATAATTTCCACGTCCATGGTGTTGATAACTCATAAAATATTTCGCCCTGGATATCCATTATGATTTTTTGTGATGAAATGATGACTATCCTAGACTCAACTGAACAATACTTTAGTTATTTTCTATTCTTTTCCCCCACACCACTCGAAAATATCCAATAATATCTCACGCCTAACACTTGTTTAATGTCCACGTGGCGTCCATGTCCGACACCTATTAAATATCCCCTTGCAATATTTGTCTTGTGTCGCCCTTGTCCGTTACCGCGGAGCCGGTGATGGCACACCACTCCAGCTCGTCCAAGGGTACTGCAGTTCGCACTCAGAGACGGGAAGGCTCAACAGCTGACAGCAAGCAGAAATCCAACTCATGGAGAATACTGGCACCACAGAAAACAATAACTTCGTGTACGGATGTAGAAGTAGCCTACACCCAGCATGGATTTCCAATAAAAATAAATGAAATATATGTCTCTGTAGGTTGGGATAAAATACTTTTTTTTCAAATTCCTAGAGGCGAATCAATTACTGAAAAACATTTGAACTCGTGATCTTGTTAATCCATGTTCCAAAGTATGAAATTGCAACGAATACATCTTCTGTCATCTAGAGGATATATGGTGAAAGTTGTCACGAGAAATGAACGTGAATCGAAATCCATAATGGAACATGTAGTTTCATATTTCAACTCCTTGCCTGAATGAAATATTCGGTCATAATTTTGTCGTGCCCTGTTGTACAATTTTCAACAAACAAATGAATTCGGATGATGATAATCTGAAAAGAATTCATGGCGTTGCATAACTCTAAATGTCGGTTTTCTAGCTGGTTCTAGGAAGCCGGTGCCGTTCGAGTGTTGTGCACACCGCTGGTATTGGCACGAGCCTCACATTGCGAGCCTTCGAGCGCCAAGAATAGTTAAATCTAATCGCCAGATCACGGAGCTCTTGAGCCAAATTGTCAGCACCACATGGCCGCGGACCCCAGCCCTTGTCAGATACACACTCGGACTTGATCAATCTGTGAGCTGGCAGTATCGCACCCTTGTTTGATTTCTTACGCTAGTAATGATGATCCAAAGAAAGTTGTTTACATGATGTTGAGCCTAAAACTTAAAACGATTATCGTTTTTATTTTTCGGAATGAAAATAAAAACCACGGAACACCACAGAAGGAAGACATTTTCAGTCAATCTACCGATCTCTTCTGTGGTTTACATCTTCATCTATAGTTTTATCAAAAGACTTTGACGTATTCCTCAAGGCCGGCCTCAGAAAAATTCGGGACAAAAAAATCCCATTCGCATTCCAGCCGCTACTGACTCTATGGGAAGTTCAATATCCCCAGCAAATCCCCCATTGAGAGGCGTATCAATGCGTCTACACGGTCCATTGAAACTTGCGATCGATTTCGTGCAATGACGGCAGGCATATCATGCAGAACTGCCAAAAAGTCTTCTGTATTTCTACACCTGGAAATATCAAAGGAAATCTGTGAATACTGTCAATGCTGGGTTCCAACTGTTTACCACTCCCGACTTTTTGGGTGTTTCTAATGCCTACATATGAGCGGATAAGGATCTACATGTATAAAGTACGATATTTTCATTTTAATGCATTATTGAAATCATAAGTTTAGATCAACTAGATTTATTAGAAACAAATAACATGGCACATAGCTGAGGTTTGTTATTGATACTATTTCTTTTCAAAGTGATACATGGATAGATTGCAATAGTAAGACGTAGGCCTAAGATCTGAATGACGCCTTATCAAAACGCACGTTATTGATAACACACTTATAAAACAGTGAAGGGAAAATATTTACAAGTAGATGTACCATATTTATTCTCGAGTGCATACAGATTGACGGGATGATTAATATTCATGACTGATTTCCAGTGTCACATCCTCTCTTCCCTCAATTCCAATTCACACATCTCACAGACCCTCCCCCCACTCACACGCCCCCCCCCCCTCCCCCCGCTTTCAAGTGTGTGATCGATCTCTGACGTCTACCGGCGGCGTCGGCTTGAGTGAGGAGACCACGATATTGGAACCTCCCGGCGGCGACCACTGAAGACTGCCCGCGAGGCGACAAGGGGAAAAACGTCCGGTCACCAAAGTCACAAGCTAACCGGCCCCAAGGCTCAAGTCCCTCCTGTCCACACCCCGGGCCTCAAGTCAGAGCCCAACACCTATACTGTATTGGATAGTCTCACCTTGCAACTGGAAACTTTCCAAGGAAATCATCGGTTTGATTGGAGAAATAATATAGAAGGATTTTTAGTTTTCACGAAGTGTTTTTATGAGGATTTGATGATCAACTATTTCATGTGGAGTTAAGATTCCCATTTGAAGGTTGGTGCAATTTATTTCTAGATGTAATAATTCAAGAATGATGTGTCCCGGTCGCTTTATCTTCTGATCTGAAACGTACACAAGTTTGCATACAGCTCGTCTTCTACGATAGGTGTTTTGTGTCTTGAAGCAGGTAGCATTCTAACATTTACAAATGCACATATGATACACCAACCTTAATTTTAACATTTATCAATTTTGACATTTGATAGAATGGGGTTGTGATAATTGTGCAAACCTAACTCCTAGCTATGCGTACAGTAGGCCCCATATATGTAGGCATATTTGAATGTGGAACAGATAATACAAATCCTCATGTGCAATTAACAATTACAACAAGTAGACGGGGTCATCGTAGATGAAACTGGCAGGATGATGATGATGAGGGGGATGATGATGATGATGAATATAATGACCATAATGATGATTTCTCCAGGCAACTAAACGAGGAAATAGCAGTGTTAAGAATTCTTAGTTCACTATTCGTCCGCTCTTACCAGGGGAAAATAAACCCAACTTTTCCAAATTAGCCCTACAAAATGACATATGAAATGCAATGGAGAAAACAAAGATCCACACAGAGTATCCATTTATTGAAATGACTCCATCCATTAATATGCCCGAACGACGGCGTGGCCGTACCCAGGTTTATCAGCAGCCAAGCACGCATCCGGATCCAAGCTCATGAGTTCCGGTCTCGTAAATTCTTCCTGTAGCTGTCGTGCCGCCCGCTACCGTACGGAATGATTTGCTTCAAAACGAGACAAGTCCGCCTGACCTGACCACGTTTGATTGATGACAATATCCCATTGTTTGTGGACCAGCTAAAGCGGTGAACACAAAAGTGTATCCTAATTATCCACAATGATTATGCGGTTCTTTGAAGAGGAAATTACCGGTATAGAAACGGAATACAGATTGGAGTATTGCTTCATTTGGAAATCTTTTCCAACATTTATAATCAAAATAACATTACATGTGAGTCAAAAGAACACTAAAGTAATTTGAACACATTCCACAGAAATGCAACAAAGTATAATCTTTAAAGACAAAAACACAACAAGCAAATCATCAACCATAAAGAGAAATAACGCTAGCGTTACTTCAGAATTCTACAAGTCATTTGCCATATTCGGGACATTCGTTTTGATGCATTTATTGCTTGTGTATTGAATATTATGTACACATATCTATGTGTTAATTCCAGAATCCCCATATACTAGTATGTACACGTATACCCTTCTATTATATTGAAAAAGTGACATTTGTGTATTTCTGCCAAAGTCGACTTTCCCTCGTATCCAAATACAGAAGTCCGAGAACCATTTGCATTGGTTCTCCGATTGGGTTAATGTCGAACAACTGCAACAAATGATCGATGCGGGTTTTCCCGTTCAATATTGGTTTGGCCCTTGACTCAGTATGGAAAGCCTCTTACGACATCACCTGTATCAAACGCGAGCGCAATGTTTTCGCTTTTGTGCCCGGTCATTTTGGGACGTTAGGTTCGATTTTATTCACAATGAGCGCCGATTGCGCATTTGTGTGTGATGGATATAACCGATACGTTGCGATCAACCGAGGCCACTTTCCAGTTCATTCAGCTATTTATAATCAGCCGGTCATTTTTGTCGTATTGCGAAGACGCAAAAAGAACAAAGACCGAAATCCTAGGAATACTGTCAAACGCAAAACTCTGCTGTGATGTTATCAACATGTGTGGGTGTATGATTCCTATAGGATCATCATATCATCTGATGTATTAGTTGGTGATAGATACGCAAGCGATTGGTAATTTTTATCATGTAACATTATTGGACGATATAAATAACAAAAATATGTAAAATACTTCTGTAAAAGAAAGAGAGAATTGCTGAGATGTTGAATTGAAGCAACTTCCAAGTCTTCCAAACCCAATCGTATCCCCATGGTTTGCCTCGTTCCATCGATGAATTTATTCATGCCGTGACGAATATCTGCTCCATCTTTTTGTGGAGATTTGTCCGGAAAACTACCGACTATTGCTGCTCGCCACCAAAATGGTAATTTATATTGGCTGTCCCAGTGAATTTCCACGGAATGACGAAATCACACGGAACGTACGTGAAATTCACAGGGTCTAGCTGCCTGGTTTCGGCGCCGTCGCTTCCAAGCCCTGCAATTCGGGGGAGATAAGGGGACTTGTGACAGGGCAATGGCAAGGGACTCGTCGACAGCAATCCTATGTAAATCCGGGATAAATACCGTGATGGGTAGAACACGGAGGGTCCGCGCCGCACGCGTCCGCTTGAGAGCCGTTTAAACGAGATCTAAAGTCGCGGGATTTGCGGTCATCAAACGTCTAAGTAGCACCGAGCGCCCATGTATACGTGGCTAGATGTAGATACGTCTGCTTGATCACAGATGGGCTGCCATCTGTTGATCAGTATGACGTAACACACTTCCATTGAGATTTATGCATTTCATAATTTCCTAATTTCCACCAGTTATTGCACCTTTGATTATGGGATAACTCACCATAATATATATACAGGTTATTCATTTGAACCTCTGAAACCAGAGAACCCCATTAAAATATACACATTTTTACAATCTTCTGCAGATACTAGTATCAAATGCAAACAGATAAATTACCTCTGATATAGGCATGTTGTTTGTTACTTGTCAATTGACGCAATCCTAGTCACTAATTGGTACTGTCTATAGACTTCTCGGCGTTTGTAGCTTGTCATGTTACACACGCCTGAATTATAGATGTGTGCATATTTTATGGCTCTGTGTTTCTGGGGGTCAAGTGTATGTCAGAGAGAGAGAGAGAGAGAGAGAGAGAGAGATAAATGTATGTACGTATAAGATACATCTGTTATATTCCACGAATGAAAAAAACTCCCAGAACAATATTACATGTATTTTTGAAATGAAAAAAAGTCAATGTTCTTTAATTGGTCAAACGCGTTAACATTTTTTTGTATTCACTTCGCTAACCCATAACAACAACAATGCTCTATTCGCACCATATACATTCTACACCCACCGACTCAATTCATCATTATATCGTATTCATTGTATCACTTTCCAGCAACAGTCGGGGGGAACCAAAACGGCGAACTAGAAAGCACCTCCATGGCACTTCGGCAGACCACGTGACCAGACAAGTGACGTCACGTCTGGATTCTACCGTGCGCGGGCCAACATCCGGTTTCGGATAACAGTATCACTTTCGGTTTGGACTGCCGGACGCCAGCAGTAACCATGACAATGATGAAATCCTATTTTAACAGTTATTTCACAAGCATGACGCTGACGGATTGTCTAGCGTCGTGCCGGAAATCTCGGAAACTCGTCCTGTTTATCGTCTTCGTGGCTCTGTTCCTAGACAACATGCTGCTCACTACAGTTGGTGAGTTGTCAACTAAAAATGTACAGTACCTAAAATTATTTTATCACAAAATCTCGCGGGTACGTGTTCACGATGTTACTATAAATTACAAGTACCGGGTCGAAAGGTTTATTGTAAATTGTTGTTCGTGCCAAGTTCGTATTCTAAAATTGAATATTGGAATATTTGTACATTGAATTCAGGGTGTGAATACATGTCCATCGTTACATATAGCCTACATATATGATACCTCAAATCAGAATGTAGTTATTTTGAACAAATCCACCAACACTTTCCCATATACGTGCATACCTGCAAAATCAGTAGGTCCTATACTGTTAAAGCCACTGGAATCTCGCTCTCTTTGATACAAGTGAGGCAGAAGAATGTTTTAGGGGACGTCATTTATGACTACATTAGCGTATAGACGTTACCTTTCACGTGTCAATAAAGCCTCATAATCCCAAATTATCGCACGTGAAAGGATAGTGACGTCACGTTTGTCAGCGCCATCTAGAGGGAGAATCCATAAAGGAAATTGGTATTGATTCCGCGCTTTCGGTCTTAATTCGCATAAAACGCAACTTTTTATTTATCCCAGCTCTCAAGTCACGGGAACTATTTGATATGGCGGAGGAATAATAAAAATTACCGTCGCACACTGGGATCGGGCGCTGACGGCCCTGAGTAGGCGGACATGTGCCAAGAGGAAAACGGAAGTGCGCAAAAATAACACGGATGGCTGGGGACGATGTTGGCACAACATGCCTAGAATTTGGGCCATAATTATCGGTGTTTGCTTTCCACGGGCTGCTATCCAGGTATGACAGGGCAATGGGGTCCGCAAAGTCGCGGAGTTGGACTTCGCTGTCCCGATTTACATCACAAAGTGGGCCCACTTTGCGTGGACGTGGTCGCGATAGAACGGAGGTTGTATGTTCCCACGAGGGCTGCATAAACAAAGCGGGTAGTCCGAGATATTTCGCAGGTACTCTTAAACTTGCGACTCTAATGGGTATCCACTCCGGGCTCAAGTAGGCATATGGTCACAGCATCATAAACAAAAAGTTAAGCTATTGTATACATGTATAAAAAGATATTTGATAAAAAAATATCTCGAAATGATAAAAAAAGTCCGGCTTGCACGTTCTCGCTAGCCATAATATGTTTATTGCTGAACACGTATTGACATAAATTCAACTGGCATGCTTCAACCGGAAATTTTTTAGTGTTTCTCAAAATTTTTATTCAGCAGTCCGTGGATTCGATGATATTTTTATTCATAATTGTCAATCGTCAATCCATTAGAATAACTCCCGAAATATGCCACTACATGCAATGATATACATGGGAAATGCAATGGACCTCTGGCTGGTATCGGGGAATTAATGTGGTAGAAGACATATTATGAAATATGAATGTGGCATGA
This sequence comes from Terebella lapidaria, assembly GCA_949152475.1. Lineage (NCBI taxonomy): Eukaryota > Metazoa > Annelida > Polychaeta > Terebellida > Terebellidae > Terebella > Terebella lapidaria. The sequence goes on from CASCJZ010000176.1 coordinate 159,842, forward strand.
ACGTAAACGAATATGCCCACTACAATTAAGACAAAGCCAAAGTGTACATGGCATCCATAATAACCGACTACTAGTAGTGTCGAGGGTTGATGGGGGCCCTAACGTAATAGCTTCGGGTAATCCAACAAGCCGTTAAACATGTCATGAATATATAAATAGGGGGTGGAAATGGGTGGTATTCTCGTAACATTTGGGGACATAGGGAACGAAGATACACGCGAAGCACAGTCGATACCTTACGATGGTCCGTTTCTTCCCCCCACAAAGCGTCGGGTTTCATGCGAAGAACATTGAGCTTTGACCGTGATTGACTTTTCAATTCATGTGCAAATGAGCTTCGATGGTCTGTCTCTCCTAATTCTTTGATTTGGAGAATGACCGTCGTCCACATTGAGTCCGTCAATCGGTTGGTGCCAAGTAAAGTTCGGCAATGTCCTGTCAATGTTGGCTTGTTTTAACACTCTGGACATAATGCAAACTGTCACTCGTGCGTTGGAATTCGACCAGAAATGTTATAAATCGTTCAAGATTGTTTTTACAATCGTATGAATACTAACGAATGGTCTTGAAAATGTACGTGTATCAAAGTGAATTAGTGATCTTATTTCGGATGATTGACCGAAATATGAATCTGAAGATGAAGATTGTTTGATAAACAGTTTGGCTTATACAGAGTTGAATTATCGTTTTAGGATTGATTGTCAATCATGTATTGGTAACACTGAGTGAAGTTCATGGGCAAAATATAGATAGTTGAGCTTTAGTTGCATTATTGAAGAGTTGGTTGCTTGTATCGCGATAGTTATATTTGTGTGTATCGAGACAGTTATCCCTAATATTGTCATTTGATGTTGATATAAGTTGTGGTAATCATGATTCTGATTTTCTGGATAACTCATTGAAACAACATCGTTTTGTGACGGGAAAACATTAATCTTGGTTCCAGGCATTGAAAATATGTGTCTCAATAACGAATCAGAATGTTTTGGTTATGCAAATACCAAATTTATTGCTAAAACGATCTCGATGCATTGCTCCAATATTCTAACACGGTTGACCCTATTTTCAAGAACATCCTTTCGTCCTGTTTATATTTTTGCTTCCTGAATAGACAACGATGTTCGATAACTGATCAGCTACAATATTACAATTTATATCGTGTCCCACTACAGTTCCAATCCTTCCACACTTCCTGTACGGCTTGGAGCACAAGGACGACTTGGCCACGCGTCCTCCCGTCACCAACAAGACCACGATCTACTACTACAACACGACGTGTCGGCGACAGGATACCATCGACCACTCATCCAGCATCCTGCAGGTCTGGGTCCCGGCCGTCGGCTGGGTCATCTCCTACAAGTGCGAGACAGTCACCAACCAATCAGCGCCCGCCGATGAGTGGGCGTGGGAGGGTTCCGGCGAAGAGCCAATAGGATCGTACAACGTCACTGCACTGACTAACCCCAACGCCACGTTCTCACCGGAAGAGGAACTACTGAGGAAAGCCAAGCGACATGAGGCGATTTCAGACGAGAATATCGCCGTGGGGTTGATGTTCGCCTCGAAAGCTATGGTCCAACTCATAGCTAACCCTTTTGTCGGACCCCTGACAAACAGGTTAGTATTTGTTAATGTGTATATGCAGAAAATGTACGTATTGGCCACACAAAGCATTGTAACAAAACGTGCTCGCGACTGCATTCAACACAATCCTTCCCAAGAATCAGGTCAGTTTGAAGGAACACTCCTGAAATGTAAAGAAACGTCCCTTTGTTGGACACCAGCAAAGGTACATTTCAGCAATCCGAGACATGTATGATATATCAATGCTGGAATGCCAGAAATAATGGTGTTAACTCTGCTGATACATATTGTACACATATCTTAGCTTGCATCTAAGTTCCGTTAAATCAAATTAGTCAACTCATAAGCATTCCATTTGCAAGACCGCACAGAAACATTCCCGAGAAATGGGAATCTTGATGGAATATCAGGAATGTTCATTGTTGGAACACGATAAATTTTTATTACAATGCTGTTTAGAGACGAAACTGAACCCACTTGTCCGCTCATAACCTATAACACAGTCCTTTTGATTACACTGAATGCATACCAATAATATCTTCATCGACAGCAAGTTTAAATAGGATGCATTAGCGAATGAAAAAAAATGTTCTAGGTATATAAAATATTGTTCCCAGATATTGGAAGGCTCAATGTGGTATATGTAGCCGCTAATCGATTGAAAAGTAATTCTGTGAAGAATAGTTTTCATTTAGTGCCATCTTCAAGGGAATTCAATCATGCATAGCGAAATTGATGATGTTGACACATAGTCGGTGACCTTACTGGTCAGCACCAAACATAGTGAGCTCCTATGAATATCGACAGATAACATAAGTCTTAGCTTTCCATGATCAACCTCATTTTCTTGTCCAGGAAATGATGTAGTCACCTGCGGTATCAATATCTCCACTAAAAGACCAACGTATTCGCCAGTGGTATCTATATATCCAGTAGAAGTAAATTATGTATTCGCCAGAGGTATCTATATCTACAGTAGAAGTAAATTACGTATTCGCCAAGTAGAAGTCAATTACGTATTCGCCAGTGGTATCAAAATCTCCAGTAGAAGTCAATTACGTATTCGCCAAGTAGAAGTAAATTACGTATTCGCCAAGTAGAAGTCAATTACGTATTCGCCAGTGGTATCAAAATCTCCAGTAGAAGTCAATTACGTATTCGCCAAGTAGAAGTAAATTACGTATTTGCCAGTGGTATCAATATCTACAGTAGAAGTAAATTACGTATTCGCCAGTGGAATCTATATATCCAGTAGAAGTCAATTACATATTCGCCAAGTAGAAGTAAATTACGGATTCGCCAGTGGTATCTATATCTCCAGTAGAAGTCAATTACGTATTCGCCAAGTAGAAGTAAATTACGTATTCGCCAGTGGTATCAATATCTACAGTAGAAGTAAAATACGTATTCGCCAAGTAGAAGTAAATTACGTCTTTGCCAGTGGTATCTATATCTCGAGTAGAAGTAAATTACGTATTTGCCAAGTAGAAGTCAATTACGTATTCGTCAGTGGTATCTATATATCCAGTAGAAGTGAATTAAGTATTCGCCAGTGGTGTCAACATCGCCACTAAAAGTCAATTAATTCGCCAATGGTGTCTATATCCACAGTGAAATTCAATTACGTATTTGCCAGTCTTATCACCTCTGAAAATTCATACAATTCCAGCAAATTACGAATGCACGCGTGTCACATTCAAGCAATAAAAAGTGTTATTGTAACATCAAACTATTTTTGTCATCAAATATGCCGCTAAAAGCAAAATTATCTTTAAAAAAATCCCTCATGGAGCAAAAACAAGAGCACACTACAACACCATGTTATTTCTCTTTCATGCTAATCCCCGGCCCTCTGCAATCAAAATTGAAGAGACTATTATTTTGGGTTACTCGTTTGAATGAGGCAAAATAACGTCATCATCGACTATTTCCCCCCCTGCAAACTCTCACTCGAAATAGCAATGCTTCTTTCAAATATTTTTGCCCAGTTTGCCTCATCCCCTCGCAAAAACACCGCGAGAGAGATTGGGGACATTCAAGTCGACACTCATTCTAAACATTCAGCATACCTTGGAGTTTGCAAGTCGGGTAGAAAGAAAAAAAGAGCACCGCATTATAGTGTATCATAAGTGTTATTGATTGTATCTCTAGCACGCAATCGGGACATTGGGCACGTCTGTATTGTTGGTGCCATGCTGTTTGGTTGCATTCAGACGGTCTTTTGTCAGTTGTCTGATGATCAGCATGGGGCCAGGTTTTAACTAAAGAGAGACGTTTGCTTTGATCGTTTGCCGGCTGAAAGTCGCCGGTAATACCTGACTTGGCACAGGTAGAACCAAAAAGCATGGGGGTAGAACCACCTAAAAGACGAACATTGAAGTGCAGTCCATACCAGGCATGGTCTACTAAGGAATAAATAAGTCTTCATACCTAGCATGGTCTACTAAGGAATAAATAAGTCTTCACTTAATTAGCACAATTGTGCTAGATTTATACGTTATCTTCTAACTGGATATGCATGATTTTTCAACATACGTATATCTGTACATATAATGTATGTTCAGTTCAGCAATGATGGGAAGTATCGAATTTATGTATCGAAAATGACTTTAATGGTATAAGAACAGAAGTGAACCACACGACCAAGCAAAATTCCAACATTATTTTGTGTACATACATCCAAGACTAACTGTAATCCCATACTTGATTCTTTTCCACCAGTTTACACACAATTTGACCCTTAGGTCAGCAGAAAGATTTTATCATCTAAATTTGAAACACTTAACTTCGGAGTCAAGCAAATAAATCGTTTCATTGACATACATGTAAACGCCCACAAGCAAGTTTACTCAGATTCGTGAGATCTTTTTGGGATGAAATTTAATTTTAGTTTCATTTTCACATTTCAGTTTTATTATACATTCAATAGTGATACAGAGATACACGCCTAACATATGCACACACTTGAGGTAATGGTCGCATTTTGCCAAAATTGACACTGCTATCCCAGGACAATCCTCTATCCCAATGGAACCTCTAAGAAAAAAGCTTCCTGTCTTTAATACAGTCGAATATATTCGGTCATTTTGACAACTCACGCCGGTACATTATCAGCCCCCCCCCTGTTTTATTTGAGGTTGAACATTACTGCGAATTAATAACATACAATAACATACGTTGGTTGTATCTCTTCTGCGCCCGAATGACTTTCCCACAAATGAGAGTGTAATGAAAACATGACTTCGAGACTTTATTGCAGTAATTTATTGCGACATTTATTTGCACAACCTAAATTTTCTACTTTGATATCATTGTTCGATGCTGACACGGTTTACATTTCTTTTTTGCAGAATTGGGTACAGCATTCCGATGTTCACCGGGTTCATAATCATGTTTCTCTCTACGATCAGTGAGTGTTATTATTCTCATTCCGTTTTTCCCTCAATATCAGACCAGCTTGTATTTAGCTACAACGATCAATTTATCAATTTATAATTTCACTACCTCCCATACGTGGCAGGCTACTTGAAAAAGAAACGGGATTTTTGACCACAAATATTATTCCCAATTTTAACCTCACAAGCTCTGTACATCAAGAAATTACCCCGTAGGCCTACTGTAAAAAAAAGTAAATAAATAAATGAAACGCGTCCGAGATTTCCCGCGTTCCGCGGTCGTCTGCTACCGACATGCAGCGCGTGGAGTCTTGGAAACCTCCTGTCGCCAATTCCGTTCATTTGTTCGCCTCTCGAGGGTGATAGGGGACACTCTCCCGCTAAAAACTCGGATCAATATCACCCGCAAGCCCTCTATCCCCCATGTATTTATAGTCGTATAGCGGATTCCCCCGGCGTGATTGCGGAATCATGTCACAGGAGTCAGTGGGATTTGACAGCGATTTCTGTGTTTCTATCCCGTCTGCTGGGTGTCAGAGTCTTGGTCCCCTGGGCTGGTGAATGAATCGTGGAGGGTTGTGTGGGTAGGGAAGAGGGGGAGAGTTATGATTCCCTATCTGTGGATCCTGGTGTCAAAGATTTCTTCGAGGACGACACTTTCATAATGACGATGAATTTACGACGGTAACCGAACGACACGGAATGAATATCGCGTTATTTTAGCTACAAGAGGATTGTGGGGGAGGAAAAGTTGTGGGCAACCCGGCAAAAAGTGGGAACCGCTCTCGATATTACATGTATTTGCAGGAGTAGAATACTGCAGTTATCCGTGTTGAGAAACGTCATGATTTTCTATGTGAGTTGACAGTGTTATCAACGTTACGTTATGATCCGGTATAACGGGTTTCGCAATGTACAGTGTACGTGTTTTAGTTGAGATATTGACGGAAGACAATAAAACGTGTTCATAGAAACTGGAAATCTTTCTATTGAAATTGAACCTAAACATGGTGTCAGAAGTTTGAATAGACAATTTAAACAGATATACGAACTCACCATGCCGAAATTCAACCCACCAGAATCATTCAACTTCAGTGCTGTTTCCGAGTGGCCGTCCTGGAAACAACGCTTTTCTAGATACAGAATCGCCACCAAACTTGATGCAGAAGCAGGTGAAGTACAGGTATCATCCCTTGTATATGCTATGGGTCAGGAAGCTGAGCATATATTCAACTCGTTTGTGTTTGCTGGTGCTGATGATAACAAGAACTATGACATCGTTATGCAGAAATTTGATGAACATTTTGTGCCCAAAAAGAATATCATACATGAACGGTCGTGCTTCAATGAACGCAAGCAAAAGAACGGTGAGCCAGTAGAGTCATTCATCAGAAGCCTATACGATTTAGCAGGAAAGTGTGACTTTGGTGGACAGAAAAATGAAATGATTCGTGATCGCCTTGTAGTTGGAATTCTTGATAAAGACTTATCAAGAGAGTTACAGATGATTGGAGATCTGACCCTGGACACAGCCCAACAGAAAGTGAAACAAGCCGAATTAGTAAAAGGCCAAGTAACTCACCAAGCAGGACAAGCAGCTGGGGTTGACGAAGTTAGAAGTAGAACAGCGAGTCAACAACAATTTGGTCGCGGACGAGGAAGATGGCGAAGGGGAAATCGTGGTCAGAGTAACCATGGCAACCAGAATAACCACAGAGCTGGTCACAACCACAGCAACAACAATGATCGCCGCCGAGTTGACAAATGTGACAAGTGTGGAAAATTGGCACATAGAGAAACTGCAAACTGCCCCGCCAAAGACTCTGTTTGTAGGCAGTGCAAACAAGTAGGCCACTGGGTACGATGTTGCCGAAGAAAAGAATTGCGTGAGCTAACGTTAGAAAATCCACAAGACCCTTTCTTTGTTGGAGCTGTCAGCTGTACAGAGAGCCGTCGAGCATGGCACACTACACTAAATGTCCGAGGAACCAGAATAAACTTCAAAGTTGACACAGGGGCTGACACATCAGTAATATCCACAGACATCTTCAACAGTTTGAGAGATCGCCCTGCCTTGATGCCATCTCAAGTGATGTTGAGTAGTCCAGGCGGGAGACTGAACTGCGTGGGATTATTTCGAGCCACAACAAAGTACAAGGGGACATCATATGACTTTCCAATACACGTGATTGAGGGGCCCAACAAAAACAGCCTGTTAGGACGTGATACAGCCAGCCAGATGGGCATAGTACAGCACATTGAAGAGGTGCCAGCAAATGTGTACGGGAACATTGGACTCTTGAAAATAGATCCGGTCAAGATCTCACTGAAAGAGGATGCCATACCTTTCTGTGTGAATGTAGCCAGACGAGTTCCATTTCCACTGCTCCCTAAAGTGACAGAAGAACTCAAGAGGATGGAACAGCAAGGAGTTATCGAGAAGATTACAGAACCGACTGATTGGTGCGCGCCTATGGTGCCGGTTTTGAAGAAATCGGGCCAGATCAGAATTTGTGTTGATCTAAAGAGACTCAACAAGGCGGTGAAACGAGAGCGTTTCCAACTCCCAACTCTTGAAGACTTAACGGCAAAACTAGCTGGATCCAGGGTATTCTCGCTTCTTGATGCAGCGTCCGGTTTCTGGCAGGTGCCACTGAGCCAGGAGAGTGCACGTCTGACGACATTCATCACTCCCCTGGGCAGATACTGCTTCAAGCGGTTACCCTTCGGCATTAACAGTGCTCCAGAAATCTTCCAGCAAAAGATGTCAGCACTCCTGCACAGTATGGAAGGTGTAACATGCTACATGGATGACATTTTGGTTTACGGATCTGACATGGCTGAGCATGACAGACGACTGAAGAGTGTTCTTGAAGCCATCAGTTCTGCTGGATTGAGACTCAACCAAGCCAAATGTCAGTTGCGGAAGACATCGTTGGAATGCCTAGGTCACCATATCAGTGGAGAAGGCATGAGCCCTGACAGAGGAAAACTCCAGGCTCTGGTAGAAATACAACCGCCAACCAATATCACAGAGCTGAGAAGAATTCTCGGAATGATAAACTATCTGGGGAGATACGTTGAGAATCTATCATCAATCTGCCAACCTATGAATGACCTCCTGAGATCAGATAGTGTATGGACATGGGGGCCAGCTCAACAAGATGCGTTTACCAGAGTCAAGAAGATTCTGACCTCTGCCCCCATACTAGCTTATTATGATCCGTCTAAAGAAACAATCGTCAGCGCAGATGCCAGCAGCTATGGCGTAGGAGGTTGCCTCTTGCAGAAGAATGAAGGCCAGTGGAAGCCAATTGCATTCTGTTCACGAACTTTAACAGATGCAGAGCGCAGATATGCGCAGATTGAGAAAGAATGTCTGGCCTCGGTCACAGCCTGTGAAAAATTCAACCGGTACCTCCATGGATTGGAAACATTTCGCCTATTGACGGACCATAAACCGCTAGTACCACTCATCAACAGCAAGACATTAGACCAAGTCCCTGTCAGATGCCAGAGACTTCTGATGCGTTTGATGCGTTACAATGCAGTAGCCGAGCACCGACCAGGGAAAGAACTGGTTGTGGCTGACGCGCTTTCGAGGCATCCTTTGCCCGGGAGCGATGAACCGAGTGAACTGAATGATGACATTGAGGCTACGATCAACACGATAGTGAATCATACAGCGTCAAACTCGAAGCTGTCAGAGCTACGATTAGCAACATGGGAGGATCCAACACTCAAAACAGTCATGCACTATGTAAAGTATGGATGGCCGAAATACATCAATGATGTCACAGCTGAAGTCAAGGAATACTTCAAGCAACAGGGATCGTTATCTGAAGTCGATGGACTCTTGATCTTCTGTGACAGGATAGTGATTCCAACATCCATGAGAGCTGAGATGCTGGAGAAACTACATCATGGTCACTTGGGCATCAACAAGTGCAAGAAAAGAGCTGAGAGCGCCATATGGTGGCACAACATTGGAAACGACATTCAACAGTTTGTGTCCAGATGCATGTATTGCACATCCACAAGGCCAACACAGCACAAGGAACCACTACTTCCCACTGAGTTGCCACGGAGACCATGGCAGAAGGTGGCTGCTGACTTGTGTGAACTCAAAGGTAACAAATACCTTGTCGTCACGGACTATTTCAGTCGATTCTTGGAGATCACGCCAATGAAGAGTACAACAGGGGAGAAGATTGTACATGCCTTGAAGCATATCTTCGCAAGATATGGAATCGCTGAAGAAATTGTAACCGACAATGGACCACAATTTGCCTGTGCTGAGATGCGAGAATTCGTGACCACATATGACGTGAAACATACGACAACCAGCCCACACTTCGCCCAAGCAAATGGCGAAGCAGAGAGTGCTGTGAAGATCGCGAAGAAGATTATTCAACAGCCTGATCCATTCGTAGCATTGTTGAGTTATCGCGCTACCCCAATTGCAGCAACGGGAGTTAGCCCAGCTGAGCTTCTAATGGGGCGAAAAATTCGAACAACTTTGCCAACTCTGGAGTCAACACTGGAACCCTGTTGGCCGGATCTGGAAAAAGTTAGAGCAACTGACAGACACATGAAAAACTCTTACAAGAGCCAGTTTGATCGACGGAGAGGCGCAAGAGATCTCCCTGTGCTGAAACCAGGTGATGATGTTCGGATCAAGCTCGATGGAGAGAAACATTGGACAAATGCAGGAACAGTCTTAGGAGGTGCGGCAACTCCTCGCTCGTATCTGATCCAAACTGACAAAGGAGTTGTCAGGAGGAACCGTCAGCATCTTCAGAGCGTTCCATCAAGCGAACCTGTACAGGATGTACAGCCACCCGGTCCAACTTTAGATGACACACCAGTCGTGATCACAGAAAATTCGCAAACGCCGCCAGCAAGCTCCATTGATGGTGCCACGAACAGCTCGCTGCCAACTGCTGAACATGCTGGAGGCAAGACCACCAGATCGGGGCGTATTGTTAGACCTGTGAACCGATTGGACCTCTAAGTATGAATGTGGTAGACCGTGAATGGGCAGAATAATCCCATGTCTATCCACAGTAGTGGAGTCCTGGGTAGTCCACCCCAGTCTCTACCGTCTGTAGTGTACATGTACTAGCCGATTATTGTTTATGAATATGTTTGATGTACCGGAAATGTTATTCCTCCACAAGTTATCACGTGATTTTGTTGAGCATATTGTCTTTCGATTTGAATAATTGTATTTTGTCGATAATTCGACAATCTTAAGGGGAAGGTGTTGAGAAACGTCATGATTTTCTATGTGAGTTGACAGTGTTATCAACGTTACGTTATGATCCGGTATAACGGGTTTCGCAATGTACAGTGTACGTGTTTTAGTTGAGATATTGACGGAAGACAATAAAACGTGTTCATAGAAACTGGAAATCTTTCTATTGAAATTGAACCTAAACAATCCGGTATACATGCATACTTATATCGAGCTAGTGTTCAGAAGATTATGATGACGGCAATAGAAAACCTGAGACGAAATTAAGCCCTATTAGGCGTGGGGCCTATTCTATTCATAGGTGGACCGTGTTCAAATGTAGTTGTTTCATGTCATCTGAAATAGACTGATATAGAGCAAATTACAGTTATTGAGCAGGTTAAAACACTGCAATATTGTGGAAGAGACATTTCTTAATTGTATATGTCCGAATGTGAACTATAGACAGAAATGAGTTAATTTTGAGAGATGATTTGGAGAGAAAAGAAACAGAATCGGCAGAAAAAAAAGCTTGGAATTGAATTGAACTTCGTGAAGTTCAACCACCGCAACCATTTATTTATTATCAATAACAAACATGTAATTGACAACATTCAGAGTACAAGATATACGAAGAACACGGCAACAACACGCTCCTACATTTATCACAACCTGTTGCAAATATTTGTTGCCCCTGTGTACATGTAGTAAATGATTTAACCATGTACATTTTACGTGTTTTGTTACAGTTTTCGCGTTTGGCCAGTCCTACACAGTTCTGTTCGTGGCCAGGGCCCTCCAAGGTATCGGCTCAGCATGCTCGAGCGTCTCTGGTAAGGAAGCTGCTAAATTAGGTTGCATAATTGCATGCTCTTAGTAATAATTCAGACATATGTCCTGCGTTCAACGGCCCAGGTAGTAATAGGATGAGCTGCAATCTAATTCATGCTACTCGTCGACTGAAAGCATACCATTTAAATTCGTCTGGCACCTTTCTAATCATTGTCGAATATACAAGAACAAGCAACACAAGATATCCGGGCTTGTTCAGCTTCGGAATCCACCGTACCTATACTCTTAGCTTTTTCATGTGGCAGTAGATCTACTGCACGGATGTCTTTGAGTTTAATCCTGATATTGTTGAATCTACCAGTATATACAAGAACGTTATTGACAAACTAGCCATCATTACCCGGTATGACGTTATTGTGTTGCAGGGATGGGGATGCTGGCTGACCGATACACAGATGACCAGGAGAGAGGCAATGCCATGGCTATAGCCCTCGGTGGTCTCGCCCTTGGAGTTCTCAGTAAGATACATGTAAAGTCAGGATCTCTGGGTGTGATTACTACAGTCAACACAGTCCATTACTAGTATTCTCCCCATTACAGTGCATTACTAGTACATTCGCCAGCATCTGGTATGGAACCAACACGTGTTTTTCATGAGAATATACTGCCTAAACGAGTTGATTTCCGTGTCTGTATACATATTTATTACCAATTATCGCAAACACGGGATTTCGATAATCGCAATGAAAAATAACTGCGATTGAAGACTTTTGGTTTTGGAACAAAGCCCGACCAAAATCCTATGTCTGAGGCCATGCTGTCGTATATGAGCCGAACATTGTGATGGATGTTTTCAGTTGGACCGCCGTTTGGTGGAGTGATGTATCAGTTTGTGGGCAAAGAGATACCGTTCCTCATCTTGGCTGGCCTGGCTGTACTCGACGGCTGTAAGTGTACATGTGCGACATGTGGGGTGTTATTTCATGCAGAAAAAAATACATATAAATACGATACACACTAGTATATGAAGTACACTATTTTATATCAGATTTGTTTGGAGATTTTACCATTTTTATTACATCCAAATGATATCAACATACATGTAGATATTCTTACAACAATAAATTGAAAATTTTACGTTCTAACATATAACTAGTACGAGACTGATAACAAATAAAGTGTCGAAAAAGTTTTATTTTTATTTTATAATCACAGTGTACAGAATAAAAACGGTATAGAAATACTAGTATTATTTTCTCAAAGAAGTATACATGTGTATGGAATGACAGTATTACAGTTGCTGGTGCTGCAGCCTAAGGTCGCCCCAGAGAACATCCCTGGGTCGTCTCTGTTTGAGCTGCTGAAAGACCCGTACATCCTCATAGCTGCTGGTAGGTTTTATCAACTAACAACAGGACATTTGGATGTTGTATTTCTCCTTATAATTGTTAGATTGGTTCATTACCGCTTGACAAAAGTTTCGGCTGTTGTATTCCTCTTCATATCTGCCAGTAGGTTTCATTATAACTCGACAAAAGATTCGGTTGTTGAATTTCTTATCATATCTGCTACTACACCTCACCTCCATTCATCAGAACTTTCGGTTCTTGCATCTCGATGGCATCAACTCAGTAACCCTTTGGCTTGTGATTAGGTACTTATGTGTACTAGTCATACATCCTCATATAGTAATAGGTTTCATCATCACTCAACAAAATATTGGATCGTGATATCTCATCAAAGTCATAATGTGCCAGCGAGTGACTGATGCAGCAGATATTGTGCTTCTAATGAGTGAACATGTATTACATACGGTATAAATATATGTTAAGACCGATTAAGGAAAGAGCAACATAGGAGATATTTACCAAGATATATAAAAATCGTGAAAACTCTAGGGAGAATACTGAATTGTTAGGGAGAATACTGATTATCAATCGTTGATAAATATGACGATATAGTTTTGGTGGGGTGTATAACCGTGCCATTCTTGTCAATCTTATTGGCCAGCGCGTGCTGGTCTTCTAAGTTTGCCTAAAATGAGACCCACGGAGGGTAGATATGAGTGGGCCCGGTCCTGCTATCATTTGTTAAATACAGTAATCTCAACGAAGGATCACAGCACTTTCAAAAATAATATCTCTGGTTGTTTCCATGAGGTTTTACATTTTAATCTTGTGAGTAAACTCAAATACTGTGACAGCTTTGCGATATTTGTTGATTTACCGTAATACATACGCATACCGTAGCGCAACAAAAATATTGAGCTGAATTTCTGATGATGACAGAACAATTGCCAAAGGTTGCCAACTTTTATAGTTTACGATATAAAAGTGATAAAATGTGATGAAAAATATTTTTTTACGCCAAAATAGACGCATAAACTATCCAAAACATTGAATCATTGAATGTCTGTGCCCTGATATACATCTATAGATATGTTCTTTTTTGTTTATTATATGGAGAATACTGAGCAATTTAATCAATAAGTTAAGGTTAATAATCACATAAACTTTCCCAACCCAACATATTTACGCTGGCCACAAAAATAATTATCTCCACTGTAGGTTATTGTATTGCTTCTATCCGCTTGGAATATCGGTGCCGTTGTGAGGTATGATGGTTCGCGATGACAACAAGTTGGCACTGAGCTGTATCATGTTTATAATCATGACGTGCAAATCACCGCGTTGTGGAACTTCATCTATAAATTTGTTTGAAAGTTTGTGAAAACAATGCCACAAATATTAATTGTTACATTAGCACATTCGTTAACAATAAAAAATAAATGAATAATCAAAGCTTTGGGGGTTATTACTAGACAAGTTCAATCCCATCCCACGGTTTCACTGCCCTAGTTCTACGGCAGTCAAACAAGTCCCAAAGCAATCAATGGACCCTGTCTGCAGGTTAACCAACGTGTCATACATGTTATTACTCAAAGGATTGTGATGGAAACTATCGTTATTGTGGAAAGAATAATTTCCTAAAGCTACCTTCAGCTATTGATCGTAGTCAAAGCAGTCTAATTGAACTATTATCCACTGGTTGGTACTCACAATAAATACTTGGTCTAGACGTGCAATTATAGCCCATATCCATATGTCATTTGTAACTAAATTGGTATGTTGCTATTCCTTCAAGAGAAACGAAACAATCATTGAGATTCAAGAGAAAAGTAAAATTATTAAAGACCTAGTAGCATGCCGATGAAAGTGTTTTTCATTTAGTCTATTATGAATAGTTTTCAATAAATTCGAACGAATTTTACAGATGAAATCAATGGGTTTCGAGATATTGAATCAAATAGGCACTCCTTCTGTAAATTGCCGAAGATTTTGATCCTGATTTTAGTGTGGGTCACGTGGTTGGTGACGTCATTTGAGGCAGAACTGAAAGTACATGTAGCCAGCAAGGTAAACTGCACGTCGCATATTCATTCCCCTGATGTATGTTTGACAATTCAAGTGAACGGGTGAGATGGTGGCATTGGGGCATTTCTTGTCTTGATATTTAGAATTAGTACTATTTATTCCCCCAGAACGGAGGTTTGTTGAACTGCGAGAGGTCCCGTATTTGTTGGTTTTTGTGTGTTTTCTGTTGAATCGCATGCATTTTGTAGTGATTTTCCGTCGTTGAGCTGGCCACCAAATTACGTATTTTACGTTTTTGGCGAGCCATCAAAGCACATTCTGCCTCAACTGACGTCACGATTACGGAAATTGCCGAAGCTATTTCTTTCATCGGCAGGAGAAGGCGATTGCAATACTGGCTCAATATACTCCATTACATGTCGCTGTTATTAGTTACCGATTAACACGAACACCTTTTTTATCACCAAATGTCCACAATGTCTTTATGTGAACAGGAATAAAACCATATAATGGTACCTTGCTACTATGACTTTAACGTTTATCATGCATTGATGTTTAAATGTATGCTTAATATAATATATGGAAGATTCCGTTTTTATCAGGCTCGATCACGTTTGCCAACATGGGTATAGCGATGTTGGAGCCGACCCTGCCTCTGTGGATGTGGGAACACATGGACGCAGCGAAATGGCAGCAAGGTAAGCTGAACCTAAGCATTCCACTGACTTAACCTCACATACGAAATTATCACCGCCCGAACCCTCACTACCGTAACCAGTTACCGTAACGTGCATTACGGTAGTCAGGGTTCAGACTGCTAATAGTTGCATATACAAACAACATTCTATGGGATTCAACGTTGTCATCCTATCCTGGAGAATTTTGTGAATTCGAAGAAGCCTATTCCTGATTCTCTAGGTGCTGCCTTCCTACCCGCCAGTATATCCTATTTATTAGGAACGAATCTATTCGGTCCTTTGGGACATAAACTCGGCAGGTACGTTTGAGATTAGAATACTTCCGCAAATCAATGAACGTCCCATTTGCATTTATAATTATATATAACCATAATATAATAATAATAATAATATACTTCCATTATATTACGTATATCACCACACCCGTTTTCCAGATGGTTGTCGTCAATGATAGGAATGATTAT
Source organism: Terebella lapidaria (assembly GCA_949152475.1). Classification (NCBI taxonomy): domain Eukaryota; kingdom Metazoa; phylum Annelida; class Polychaeta; order Terebellida; family Terebellidae; genus Terebella; species Terebella lapidaria. The sequence continues at coordinate 175,385 of CASCJZ010000176.1, forward strand.
TGTGGGAGTTTGTCTACTGTGTGTAAGTATTAAATACGGTCTTCGCGGTTATAAACTATTTGCAATACATTGCAAACACATGCAAAACTTCAACTTGCAATGTTCTGGCAAAATGCGAAGATGGACTAGTCACTAAAGAAGTGAAATGGAGAGAAATTATGTCAATCGAGCAAATAATTGGATAGCTAGGAGGTCAAATCGTATCTTGCAATCGGAATTTGCAAGTTACACACCTTTTCTGTTGGATATTGATCATGGCCAATTTGATACATTTTGTTCAATATATGTTCAGCCGATGACACATTCTGAATGGATTTGTGTGCAGTAGCTGCCCTTGTTCAATCACAAATCGTTAAATTCGTTCTGTATCTTGACAGATTCCACTCGCAACAAAAGTTGGGCATCTAATACCTCCTAATTTTGGTCTGGGATTTTCTATTGGTGAGTAAAAAACTGCCCAAATACTGACATTGATTATATGTAAAATACTGAAGTTATCACATTTTATGCAATGATCAAAATCACAGCAGAAATATACCCAATATTAAGTCAAACAACACGTGTGTCACATGTATACTAGTACATTTTGGCATAATTTATATGCTTGATTCATAAGATGTGAATTTACTAACTTAACATGTCTGTATATTTCTACAGGAATGGTTGACTCTTCTATGATGCCGATACTGGGGTATATCGTGGATCTGAGACATGTCCCGGTCTATGGCAGTGTCTATGCCATAGGGGACGTCGCATTCTGCGTTGGATATGCTATAGGTCCGTATCTAGAGAAAATTTATCCCTCACCATTGAATTGCTCGATATGTCCTGTTTGATTCCCACCATGTATGCGTTTATTCACCTGAAAGAGCTTTAATACGTCTATTACATCTTCAATACGATTCTACATTTAACAGGCCCAGCACTAAGTGGTCCCATAATTAAAGCAATTGGCTTTAAATGGTAAGTGCCTCCTAACGAACTGCCACAAAAATTGAAAATGTAAAAACACATTGAAAATTCGCAGTACATGATAAACAAAGAATAATATTTCAAAGGTATTTTTCTCAGTGGAACAAAATTGACCCGATTGAGTTGATGTTATTTTTCTTGAATTATGTGTACAATTCGTAACGTTCTGTCATTATTTTATTCCCCCAGGATGTTGACAATTATAGGAATAGCGAACGTTTTGTATGCACCGCTGTTGTATTTCCTACGGCAGCCACCGAACAAGGACGAAAAAACGGTGAGTGCACGAAAATTTTTAGCTTAACGACCCTTTGTTCCGATAACCTATTGGCGTGGCGTTGCGTGCGTCGAGGTCGTCGTCGTCCGTCTACATTTTTAGTTTTAAAGTTTACGTTCTAATTTTTCTGATTCTTTCTTTGCACCAAAATACCTAAAAATATTTCAGGAGGGAGGTTTTTCGTAGTTTTTTTTTATTTTCGCAATTTTTTTCAAAATGGCGGCCATTTTTGACGAAAAATGGCCAATTTACTTTCGCGGCCATTTTTTTAACTGACCATTTTTGAGATTTTTGTTCCAGAAGATTCCCCTTATGTACCTTCGCGTCATGTATAAGTTTTGTTGCCCTCGAATAGCGGATCCTCGCATGGCGGCCATTTTGATTTTTTCGACAGGTCGGCAAAGAAAAAGTTTTTCGTCCCAAATCAAGTTTTTTTGCCCTTTTGAACATTTTTTTAACTTTACAGGTGACCTTGAATTTGACCTTTAATGACCTTTAAGGGTCAAAACGGCGGAAAGGCAAAAAAAAATTGGGGTTTAACCGTAAATATTTCTCCGGTAACCTTTCCTGGCCCTTGGGATAATTTTTGTTGTTGCTATAGATAATAATCATGTTACAGTATACCACCATTACACAATACAGTCGAATTTATAAGAGATGATAATGATGTATGATGGAGAGTTTTAATACTACACTTTGAAACTCACAAATCGGTTATTTGGTCATTGTGTGCGTGCAGGCACTGAAAATGAGTGAGAAAACGACGGTACGGTATGAAACCTACCAGAACGATGGGGATACGACGCCGGATGATGATTTCTACGGAACCTATTAACGCCAGCTACTTTTAGACAAACACCAGTCATTTGCTGTGATGTACAATATAGGAGTCGCAAGCTGTGAATTTCACGATAGTTGTACAGATGTTATGTAGAACAGCTCGGTGGTTGTACAGATGATATGTAGAACAGCTTGATGATTGTGTCATTTCAAGCCTGAGTTTCTTGTTGTAAAATAGTATTAATTTATAGGCTTTGTTTTATTCGTAGTTTCGTATGACTGCTATGGTTTCTAGTCAGTGAACAAATTTGAGCCGTGTATTTCACATTTATAAACAAGTATTGTTCAACATGGAGATCCATGTAGATTCTACATAACACTATAATAATGTATATATATATATATTTAAATATGTGCTTATTTGTTAGGTATTCGTGACATAATATTAGATTTAGGATAAATGCTGATCACCCTGTATATTATTGTACATATATGCATGATAGTAAGCTGTTAGAAGAAGTGGAAAAATAGTAATCCGTTATGACTGTTGTTTTAGGAATTTGTAAACACATACCTTGGGAAAGTTGTATCTCGAAACACGGCCATTTCACTTATGTATGAGAATATTTTGAGAGCGAGAGAGGACTTTTTTCTGAGTGGCATAACCCTGCAACACTCTTAAGTTAAAATTTGGCGCGCTTTCACCTTCAAAAATGATAATTTATTATTGCGGTTGACATGTAGTTTTTGCCTTGGTGCTGCGTCCATCGTCCGTCGTTCCCCACGTCCACATTTCTGTCTTGAAACTTTAAAGTCTAACCTTTGCGCAAAATACCTAAAACGATTAATTCAAGAGAAATATTTTTGATTTTGGTGGGGGGGGGGGGGGGGGGGGGTAGGAGGGTTCTACTAGAATAGCGGTCGTTTTCGACATTTTCCTCAAAGTGTGTATGTATCGGTACCTCCATAAAGCTTCAAGATAGAGTTCAGACAATGACGCTTTCAAAATTCGAAAACGACCACGCAAATATTCCAACATCAGGTAAATTTGTTCTTGTGTGAATTGATGCATTGAACTCCACATTGCCACCCTTTCTAAAAGTTTCTGAAGTTCTGTCATATTTTCCTTCAGTTGTAGGAACTGTACTACTCTTAGAACGAGCTAGATGTTCACACATCCAAATGTAAAGTTATATGACGATTTCGGTGGTGACCTTGACATTGAGAGATCAAACGGTCTTATTAATGGGGGGATATGTTGTGACATAACATTTCTCCGGTGACCTTCATACTCCTTGGGCTAAGGTTTTAAAATAATATTTTGTTCAAACGACATGTGTGCAAGTGTTGCTGAGTTTGTGTGTTAACAACATTCTTCCATTTATACCACGTATACATGGGCCGGACGCCCGGAACAATCCTGGAATTTATGTATAAGATGATAAAGAAAACATAGCTGGAATATGTGTTTTATTTGTTTATATACATGTAGTATAATATACCTACTAGCTTCGTCCGTTAATGTGCTTGACTGTGTAGATACTTTACAGTTTCACGAGTATGAAGACCCTGGAGGCTGATAACTACATGTAATATAGAAGTATGCCATTTATTGTTCATGCAATGTTATCCAATGTCCTTGTTGAAGTAAATGCATACCCCAACCTACTGCAGTCGGGTTTTTAATTGTATTGTCCCTTCGGGCCGATACCTTAAATTTATTGTCGTGATTTTCTATCAGTCGTCGTTTGTCTTTTCTTTTGGCCCGAGGATTTATTTCACAAAATGAACACAATATATTCTGAGATGATACTCTGGAGCCGTGTGGTATGGTTTCATTTTGAGTAAGCCTGAATTTTGGAATAGTGAGTGACAATAGTTGATTTGATGATGTTAAGGTAAATCTATGCTTCTGAGAATGAGAACGAAGTCCTGTATGCTGGACACTTTGTGCTTATTCTCATACGACCTTCTGTAGTTAGTCTCAAGTTCACACTAGACATACAGTATTCAAGTTGGTCTCTGTGGACAGTACTTGTAGATAGAGGTCAAAAATGTATTTTGAACACATGGTGGATCTTTTTGTGACTGAATTTAAACTCAGACGACCTTGGTTGGTGAACTCAAGGTCCCGTCTTACTCGAAAAGTGTAAAACGGTCCAAACAGACAATACGCTTGAAGATATAGATTAAGAATATATTATGAGCTTATGAGTAGTCATATATAATGGTGATTTTTTTGGATCGGATTTAAACGACCTTACATATGTAAGTGCTAAGCCTCGGGGTTACATCATTCTTACATGAACATACTGAATTTGCCTTTGTGCATCTTGCCGATAGAGTCCAAGAACATATTATACATGCATTTGGAAAATCATTTGGTGACCTTCAACTTGCTCTTAGAGACATTCGTGTGATAAACTACGCCTGAACCGCCATATGAGCCCAAGTAGTTCGTGCTGTTTGTTCCCCTATATTCACTAAGGATTGAAAAGGTGCGAGGCGGATTAAATGATATGTTTTCGTTGGATGAGTAGTAATAATTAAGGAGCAGTACAAGGTACCTGGACCGAAATGTGTCATGTTCTCTGCAGACAAGAAGGCCAGAAGGGTTTCATGTACGTTAGATCATGGCCTGGTTGATGAGAAGGCTACATAAATTCTATGGCAAATATGCAGACATGAGATTGAACTTGTTTTCATTATTATTGGGATTCATATCCATTTAGTAGAACTAACGGAGAGGGCTTTGATAGCTCGGAATATTATATGATTGGTGTTAGTTTCTGTCTATTCTATTATTAATTCTATATGTTCATAATATTCATGTAAAACAATGTCGAATAGCTTAAGTTTTCATGTTTCAGGTTTTCATTCTATTAATTCTAAATGTTCAAAATATTCATGTAAAATAATGTCGAATGCCTTAAGTTTTCATGTTTTTGTTGATGTTACGTCCACTAAAGTCCTCTCACCTTTCTCAGAATTTTATAATACATTAACTTTGGAATGTATTAAAGGTTGCATGACATATGGTGAAAAAACTACGTCAAAATTTAGTGTAGTGAGGTGTTTATTCGACAAAAACATCGAAATTAATGCCGTGTACAAACAAAAAAAGTATATTTCCCATTTTCTTAGAATTGTTAACTTGAATGATTAACTTTGCACCATGACTGACAATTTTTACATGGTTCAGACCTATCTATACGTGAATAACTAGGCTACATTTTCTAAACATGTCAAGCGAGATGCAGCAGTACCGTTGGTATCACAAATATTCGTCAATTATCAGAGTAAAAAATGCACAGTCCTGCCCCCATCATGTATGCTTGAGCAGGTTGATGACCACGTGGCCGCCGGTGGGCCTACTAACACCACGACACGCCTTTAGCCTAGCTGATCCGGGTCCCTATCGTACGCGATGGCCTGGATCAGTCTAGACTCGTCTGGGCCGGAGTCCGGGTCCATCATTCCGCGTTTTATGACGCGTTGGAACTGGGTGGCCATGTTTTGCAGGAGCCGCTCGAGCGTGTAAAAGATCATGAAGTTGCGATTGTCAGTCGGTGCCTGGTTGTCCAGCA